>CAUYQG010084652.1:0-18075 GCA_963574415.1 Tarsius wallacei | reverse complement strand
CTTTGATCTATTGGGTTGGACTGGGATTAACATTTGTCAAAGAGATCATGAGAAAATGTAGGCTAACTATGCTTGAAGGAGAGAGAGAGAGAGAGAGACAGAGAGAGAGAGAGGAGGAAAGAAGGAAAGAAGGAAAGAAAGAAAAGGAGAGGGCAGAGAATTGGGATAAATTAGTAAAGGCTCTCTTTTGGTTTTGTCTTGGGTGTTCGTCTTTATGTGAAATCAGTAGCAAGCTGCAGACAGAAAGGGCCTACCCAGTAAGGACTCAGGAGACAAGAGTAAATCCTTATTATCTCTGGCTGAGGCTTTCTCCTCCCGAAATGAGAAAAACTAATTCCTGACTGCCCGCACTGAAGGGCTGTGGTGAGTAGCAAATTTCATTTGTTTTGCAAAACGCCTTTAAAAGTATAAAGTAAGACCAGCTTAGGCAACGCAGCGAGACCTTGTTTCTATAAAAACAAATCAAACGATTAGCCAGGCGTGGTGGCACACACCTGCAGTCCCAGCTACTCGGGAGGCCGAAACTGGAGGATCGCCTGAGCCCAGGAGGTCAAGGCTGTGGTGAGCCGTGGTCGTGCCACTGCACTCCGCCTGGGCGACAGAGTGAGACCCTGACTCAAAAAAAATAACAGCAACAAAAGTTTAAAGTAGCCACTCAGATAAGGGATTCTGATTCTCTTTTGTTCTCGCAAACAGGTGACTGTGTGTAGGGGACACTTGTGCAGTGAAGTCAGGGCACTGCGCTGCTTGGCAAAGCTGGTCTCTGTACACTCAGCCTCCCTTGCATCCCGGCCCCCCTACCACCCCCAGTTCAGCCCTATCCAGATGCTTCCACTGCGGCCCGGACTGGCCTCCCATGGCCTGTGGGACTCGAGGCTCTGAAGACCCCCTAGTCCTGCTGCAGCTAGGCCCACAGTCCGGACAGCCGGGGCGGGAGACCAGATGGCCCAGAGGAAAGGACCAAAAGAAAGAAAGAACCGTGTTTGTTTAGCCTGGAGAACCAGGGACGCATGGGACTCGCTTGGAAGTCTTCCATGGCTTACTGTTATAGAAAAAAAAGTGCAGTGTTCTCAAAGATTTAGGAGACAGAACCAGGTGCGCCCTGTGCTGGGATTTAAAGCGCAGAATTTTGAAGATATTTTCTTTTTCTTTTCTTTTTTTTTTTTGAGCTGGAGTCTCAGTCTGTGTCCCAGGCTGGAGGTCAGTGGCATGCTCCGAGTGACCTGCAGCCTCGTCCTGCAGGGCTGAGGCGGTCCTTCTGCCTCACCTTCCGAGTAGCTGGGTCTACAGGCACGCACCACCATGCCTGGCTAATTTTTTTAATTTATTGTAGAGATGAGGTCTCGCCAAGTTGCCCAGGATGGTCTCGAACCCGCGGGCTCAGGCAATCCTCTCACCTTGGCCTCCCAATGTGCTGGGATTATAGGCCTGAGCTGTCATGCCTAGTTGGCATGTGCACTTTTAATTTTGATAAATCCAGTTAAATAGTGGGTCGATTTTACCCGAAAATAAAAAACATTTCAGCAGCCAACACCCACGAAGTGGCGTGGACTACCTCACGGAGGTCTTGAGTATGCAGCCGTAATCAAGCCCAGGCTAGGAATTACCTTGTCAGAAACACCACTGGGATTAAGCACCGTCGATATGCTGAACACAAAAGACCCTCCCAACTCTGATGCACTAGCTTTCTTTTACTTTTTACTTTTTCTTTTTTGTGGACAAATATTGTATATATCAAGCACAGCATGATGGTTTGAAATATAAGTTCCCAGGCCAGGCATGGTGGCTCAAGCCTGTAATTCCAGCATTTTGGAAGGCCGAGGCGAGTGGATTGCCTGAGCCCGTGGGTTCAAGACCAGCCTGGGCAACGTGGTGAGCCCGCGTCTCTACAATAAATCAGAAAATTAGCCAGGCGTGGTGGTGTGCCTCTGTAGTTCTGGCTACTTGGAAAGCTGAGGCAGAAGGATCGCCTCAGCCCGGCAGGTCGAGGTTGCAGTGGCTGTGAGCATGCCACTGTACTCCAGCCTGGGTGACAGAGTGAGACTCCAAATAAAAAAAAAAAAAAAAAAGAAATATGAGCTTCCTCATGAGGGTATAGCGCTAGACACTTGAGGTGTATTTGTAGAATATTGTTTAGTGATAAAGAGGTTGGCGTGTTTCCCAGTGGAAGGTGGAGAGGGTGCGAGTCAGTGCAGCACGTCCCAGGGAGGTCCGTTGGCAACAAAATGCTCTAACCTAAAGGGCTCTCCCAAAGTGTGCTGGGATCACGCAGGGTTTGGGCATTTGCTTAGAAAGAGAACGTGGGCCCAGTGTGGTGGCTCATGCCTGCAACCGCAGTACTTTAGAAGGCTGAAATCAGACAATTGCTTGAGGCCAGGAGTTCAAGACCAGCCTGGGCAATGTAGCAAGATCCCATCTCTACAAAAAAATAATAAGTAAAGAAAAAATTACCGGGCACGGTAGCACACACCTGTAGTCCCAGCTATAGGCTGTGTGCTTTCTACTTGGAAGGCTGAGGCAGGAGGATTTATGAGGCCAGGAGTTTGAGACTGCAGTGAACAATGGTCACACATCTGCTATGTTGCCCAGGCTGGTATCAAACTCCTGGGTTCAAGCAATCCTCCCTCATTGGCCTCCCAAAGTGCTGGGATGACAGGCGTGAGCCATCATGCCTGGCTATCCCATTTCTTGAGATCTTGTTGTTTCAACTTTTTTTTTTTTTTTTGAGTCAGAGTCTCACTCTATCGCCCAGGCTGGAGTGCAGTAGCACGCTCACGGCCACCGCAGCCTCCACCTGCTGGGCTTAGGCGATCCTTCCGCCTCAGCCTTCCAAGTAGCTGGAACTACAGGCATGCACCATCATGCCCAGCTAATTTTTTGATTGATTGTAGAGACAAGGTCTTGCCAAGTTGCCCAGGCTGGTCTTGAACCCTGGGCTCAGGCAATCCTCCTGCCTTGGCCTCTCAAAGTGCTGAGATGACAGGCGTGAGCCATCATGCCTGGCTATTGCATTTCTTGAGATCTTGCTGTTTTAATTTTTTTGTGGTTGTTTTTTTGAGTCAGAGTTTCACTCTTGCCCAGGCTGGAGTGCAGTGGCACACTCACAGCCACTGCAGCCTCAACCTGCTGGGCTCAGATGATCCTCCTATCTGAGCCACCCAAGTAGCTGGAATTAAAGGTGTGTGTCACCATGCCTGGCTAATTATTTGATTTATTATAGAGACGAGGTCTCACCATGTTGCTCAGACTGGTCTCGAACCCCTGAGCTCAGGCAATCCTCTCTCTTCCACCTCCCAAATTGCTGGGTTTACAGGCTTGAGCCACCGTGACTGGCTTAAAATTTTTTATATTTTTTAGAGACAGGGTCTGGCTCTTTGGTCCATGCTCGAGTGCAGTGGCACGATCACGGCCACTGCAGCCTCGACCTGCTGGGCTCAGGTGATCTTCCTGCCTCTGCCTTTCAAGTAGCTGAAGTCACAGATGCATGCCACCACGCCCAGCTAATTTTTTGGTTTATTGTAGAGATGCGGTCTCACCAAGTTGTCCAGGTTGGTCTCGAACCCTGGGCTCAGGCAATCCTCTCGCCTCGGCCTCCCAAACAGCTGGGATGACAGGCATGAGCCACCACGCCCAGCTGTCAGAGGGATTTAATGGTGCTGGACAAGAGAGGCAGGAAACTGGGATCACTATTTGAGTTGCCACCGTCAGCAGAAGGAAGGCTTGAAAGCGCGGAGTTATAACGCCTGCCAGAGAAATGTGCAGGCCACAAATAAAACCCAGAGCAGAAGGTCAAGAGAAAGGGCCAGTGTGGGCAGGAAGTGGAGAGGTCACACAGGGAGAGGTCAAGTTCAGGGAGAAGAAGGAGCAAACATGACGAGTGAGCGCTAATTAAGTTGACTTGACGAAAGAAAAGAAGATGTTGTGAATGGACTGGGCTGGCCCCTCGCAGGCTTAGAGAACGACAGAATGCAGCCTGCATCTCCCAACAGCCAGAGGGCAGGGAGTCTTGTTTTTCTTTTTCTTTTTTTTTTTTTTGAGTCGGAGTCTCACTCTGTCACCCAGGCTGGAGTGCAGTGGCACGCACACAGCTCACTGCACCCTCCACCTCCTGGGCTCAGGCGATCCTCCTGCCTCAGCCTCCCGAGTAGCTGGAGCTACAGGCACATGCCACCATGCTCAGCTAATTTTTTGATTTTCTGCAGAGACGAGGTCTCACCAAGTTGCCCAGGCACCAAGGGTCTTGAATTCCTGGGCTCTAGCAATCCTCCCGCCTCAGCCTCCCAATGTGCTGAGAATGATTGGCGTGAGCCACCACGCCCGGCTGGAAGACAGGGTTTTGAATGTAATCATCACAAAGAAATGATAAATGTGTAAGGTGCTTGATATGCTAATTACCCTAGTTTGAGCATTAACACATTGTATACACATATCAAAACATCGTGTTATATACACCCCATCAATATGTACAATTATGTGTGGATCGTAAATTTTAAAAAGATTTTTTTAGCTGGGCATGGCGACTCATGCCAGTAATCCCAGCACTTTGGGAAGCCGAGGTGGGAGGATGGCTGGAGCCCAGGAGTTGGGGACCAGCCTGGGCAACATGGTGAGATTCTGTTTCTACAAAAAAATTTTTTTTTTAAATTAGCCGGGCGTGGTGGCAGGAGCCTGTCGTCCCAGCTACTTGGGAGGCTGAGATGGGAGGACCACTTGAGCCCAGGAGTTCAAGGCTGCAGTGAGCTATGATCACGCCACTGCACTCCAGCCTGGGCGGCAGAGTGAGACCTTTCCACCACGTGAATTGTTTCGTGAACCTGCAAATTCCCCTTCCTCTTTTCTTCCACACTCACGGCCTCGTGGCTGGGGACTATGTCAGCAGCGTGGCGGCCACTTGATGTTCATGAACTTAGACCCCTCTCCTGGCGTCCGTTGATGGTGTTTTCAGCCACGGCCTCTTCCTGCCATTTCTTTGCTCCCTGCCCGGCCTCTGATGCTCGTCTGCCAGCAGGAAATGAGTGCATCCTTGGGCTTTTCTGCCATGGTCTTCTAAAGAGAAAAACACATCCAGCGAGAAGGAAAATGGGATATTTGGGGACAGTCTAAACCCTTTTAGAGGCGAACTATTTCTGGAGGCCAGGCAAGAAAAGTGGAGGCTGCCCATCAGCCCCTCTGGGTGGGAAATTTGTAGAAAACCATCTTGGGCTAGTTCGTGTGTGTGTGTGAGTGTGTGTGTGTGTGTGTGTGCCGCTCCTCCAAAGAACTCGGAAGGTTTCTCTGGAGATTCCATCTTGGGAGACGAGAGCCTTGCAGTCTCTTGACTGTGCAGCAGTGCATCTTTGGAGGGAAAAGTGATTTGGGAGAGCAAGCAGAGGGGACAGGGCGATTCCAAATCTCCCCCCCACCGAAAGGTCGCCGATGGGCCCGGCAGCGGCCAGCCCCCTCCTGGCTGCCTGTGTGATGCCTGGGATGGGCGCTGTGTTAAGTGAGTTAAAGGCCCTCGGGGGAAGCCAGCTGGAGCCTGGTCGCAGGGGCGGGCTCCTAAATCTGCCTCCAGTGACCCTGTGGAGATTTGCAAATGAAATTTGCAAATGCTGCACACCGGGGCTTTTCCCTGTCCTGGGAATCAGCTGTTACACTTTTAGCCACGTGCCACTGCGCATAAACGAGACCCAGGAGGAACCAGCTACCCTGCCTGCATGCACGGGCAGATACACAGATAAAGGTGACTGTGCCATGTGTCCCTTCCTTAAAGGAAGCCTTATGGGAATGGTGCCTACGGGGACTTGGAAGTCAGACCCTGTACCCCATGGACTTCCGAGGTTTCTCTTCTTCCTTCCTTCCTTCCTTTTGTTCTTTCTTTTCTTCTTTAGTTGGGGGGTCTCACTCTGTCATCCAAGCTGGAGTGCAGTGGCACTATCACAGCTCACCACAGACTCGATCCCCGAGGCTCAGATGATCCTCCTGCTTCAGCCTCCCGAGTAGCTGGGGCTCCAGGCACACGCCACCATGCTCAGCTAAGTTTTAAAAAATTTTTTGTAGAGATGAGATCTCGCTATGTTGCCCAGGCAGGTCTTGAACTCCTGGGCTCAGGCAATCCTCCCGCCTCAGCCTCCCAACGTGCTGGGATTACAGGCGTGAGCCACCGCACCCGGCTCTTTTCTTTCTTTTTTGCCCTCCAAAATGGAGGCCTCGGTTGCAAAGCCCCCAGGTGTTAGATGACGCTGCCTGACAGGCACGAAAAAGTCCATAAAAGAGCGTTTTCGAGGTGAATTCAAGAATTCGAGGTGTTGCCTGCAACTGGTGGTCCCAGATCTCGCGGTGACGGTCCAAGGTAGGTGAGAAGGTTCTAGGAGCGTGGGGCAGAGTCTCGTGTTCTTTACCTCAACCTTCTACCGTTTCTCCTTCAGGGACCATCTGCACATGGAAGACTGAGGAGGCTGGAGAGCCATGAGGTCAGTCCCCAGCGCACGACAGAGACTGGGCTGTTGTGTATTTCTGGAAACGCTCTCGCCATTTATTCCAAAAATGGCAAACCTCGGGGCCCCCTCCACCAGGTGACCTACTTCTTCTGCTGAAAGACGGTATAGCCTGGCTTCCTAAAGTTTCATGTCTAGTAGATTCTAGCCAGGTAGGACCCAGGCTGCCCATTTGAGAATTCCACAGACACAGCGTGGCATAAAACAGGGAAACAGGAGTTGGGAGTCAGAAGACCTGGGTTCAAGGCAAAGCTGATTGGCGGTGTAGACGTCAGAAGGCTTTACCGAGAAGGGGCATGAGGAGACATTCTGAGCGAGGGAAATGTCTGTACTCTTTTTTGGGGGGATAGTTACACAAGTGTATCCCTTGGTCAGAATTGATCAGGCTGAACACGTCAGATCTGTGTGTCTCAGTGGCCCTAAATTATTCAGCAGTTTTCAAAAGAACAGTTTCCTTGACTGGGCGTGGTGGCGCACACGTATAATCCCAGCACTTTGGGAGGCCGAGGTTGGGGGGCGGGGGCGGGGGGTGTCACTTCAGCCCAAGAGATGGCGGTCAACCTGAGCAATATAGTGAGACCCCGACTCTATTTTTTTAAAAATTAAGTCAAGAAGAAGAAAAGAGAGACAGGCAGTCCTGGCCTGCCTCCTTTTTTTTTTTTTTTTTTTTTTTTTTTTTTACTGTGTAGAGGAATTCTTCACCTTTTTGAGACTCAGTCTCCTTATCTATGAAATAGAAGCACTGCTTTCTTTTTTTCTTGAGTCAAGGTCTCATTCTGTCGCTCTGGCTGGAGTAAAGTGGTACAATCATGGCTCGCTGTGGCCTCCACCTCCTGGGCTTATGGTGATCCTTCGGCCTCAGCCTCCCGAGTCGCTGGGACTGCAGGTGCACGCCCCCATGCCCAGCTAATTTTTTTTTCCCTCTCTATTTTTTTGTGGAGATGAGGTCTTGCTACATTGCCTAGGCTGGTCTTGAACTCCTGGGCTCAAGCAATCCTCTCATCCATCTCGGTCTCCCAAAGAGCTGGGATTACAGGCATGAGCCACCGCGCCTGGCCAGAGGCACTATTTTACCCATGCTTATATTCAGTAAGATCATGTGAATCACAAGTGCTCTATAAATGATGAAAAGCCTAGGGGAGGGCGTGGCAACTGTGGTCATTCCTTCCATCCAGTCGCCTTCCGGAGCAGATTGTTAAGTGAATTTGAGTCTGTGGGCTCTGCCTTTCCATCCCTCAGAGGTTAGTGTTTATCTCTCCGTTTTAAGGAGCCTCTGGAGATCTCAAAAGGCAGCCAAAAAGCTAAGTGGAATATGGATTTGCCAGGGAGGGGAGGGTGGGCTGGAAGGGAACAGCTGGGGAGAAAACCAACCAGCCAGCCAGGCGGCAGGGCCCGGCGGTGCCGAGCGGGAGTCACTAAACGCCTGGGAGAGAATCGTGACCAGTGAGAGTTAAAAAAAAAAAAAAAATCCCATCTTGCCAAGCAAACTGGGTCACATTCGTGATGGAGTGAGTCACCAAGCAGAGACAAGGAGAGCGGTTTCAGGGCAGACAGCAAAAGGTCTGGGGACCGTGGTGACTCAGCTGGAAGTGGCCTTGGCCTCTTGGGCCTCCTGGCCCGGTTTGGGGGTTCCGAGTGGTGCTTGCTGTGCCTCTCGTGGTATCTGGGGTTTGAACTTGATCTTTGCTCCGACAGGCAATCACAAGCCACCTTGGCATTGGAATCGGGCTAAGCCAGGGAGGCAGAGCGAGCCCGGAGGCCGTCCTGGAACTCGGCCTCGGAATTCTAGCGGGAGGCTCCAGCCCCCTGAGCCCTGGCCAAGCTCCCCAGCATGCCGGCGAAGAAGTCCTTCTGGCTTAGAAAGTTTTGCAGTCGGAGCAGAGGTCCTTGAACGACAAAACCTTTAAGATGAGCAAAGAGCGGCGAAATCAAATCGTGCAGTGGTTAGCCACTGAAATAAAGTTACAGCAGGGAAAGAGGTAACAGGAAGACATCATCTAAGAGAGAAATCTGATGTGTGAAATTTTGATCTTATCCTCATCATAAACATTTTGGAGCCTTCTGCTGGATGCTTCTGCCAAGAAATGTGTTCTGTGGAAAGGGAAGAGGAAGTCACTCTATCTGAGGGCTGTGACTATAAAAGGCTGTTGGAAGCGATAGAAACTGGGCGAGGCTCTCCCAGTGACCAAGGCTATAAAATTAGAATCCTAAACTACCAAATCAGGGTGAGAAAAAAAAAAAAAAAGACCTTCAGCAAAAGCAACATCTAAGTTTCTCTTAATATAATTTCTTGGGTCTACAAATGTTTGCCTTTTCTCTGGGCATGTTGGATTTCTTATGTTCATTCCTACCCTAAATGCCGTGTCTTTGAAACAAAGCAGGGAATTAGGGAGAGAGTGAGTGGGGGTGGCAGGGGTGTCTTTCCCGCAAATTCTGAACCGGAAGGATGCCAGTGGGTGCACGTGGTGTGCATTCATACATGGAAGCTGACAGGGCGTGGTGGCTCGTGCCTGTAGTTCCAGCACTTTGGGAGGCTGAGGCGGGAGGATCGCTTGCGGCTAGGAGTTTGAGACCAGCCTGGGCAACATAGGGAGACCACCCCCGCCTCCACCCTGTCTCTACCAAAAAAAAAAAAATGGTGTGGTGGAGTGTCTGTAGTCCCAGCGACTCAGGAGACTGGTGGGAGAATCACTGGAGCCTGGGAGTTGGAGGCTGCAGCGAGCTGTGATCACACCACTGCTCTCCGGCGTGGGCCACAGGGCAAGAGCCTGTCTCTAAAAAACAAAGCAAAGAAACCTCAGCACATTGAAACCAACACTCAAGGTGCTGAGCAAACGAAGCCAAGGCTGGAAGAGTCTTCCTCAGCCAGGCCTTCGCCTCGCTGGAAACCTTGTGCCTTCCGCTTGCCACCCTCTCCCCTGGTCTCAACACACAGTGGCCCCGATTCCTGGCTCAGTCACTCCGCTCTTTAGCACACGTCGTCTGAGGCTGGGCCTCTTGCAGCCTGGTCCTGGATCCGTGAGCTTTCCTCAGCCCCTTGTCCCAGGTCTTCAGGGACAGCTGAAGATGACCCCCCCAACACACACCCACACACACGCTGGGGACCTTGGGGGCAGTGATCTCTAGCAGGACTCCTCCTTCTGTCTGCCTGGCCTTGGGGCTGGCAACGAGGGCGTGACCTAGTCCATCACTTGTGGGTCGACTGGGTGACCTCTGTGAATGCCGATGTCCTTGTCTTGGAGAGTGGCACAAAGCCAGTGACACATGCGAGCGATAACGAGTGGCTCTACATTCTTGCCGGTGACTTGATGGAGACCTTGATGGTAGTGTGGCCAAATCAGCAGGAAACAGGAACCGGTAGACATGAACTCAGAAGAGGGATCGTGATTCCTAAAGGCTGTGTTTTTGTACCAAACCAACTTTCCGAGTGCAGAGCTGGGAACATGAGTGTTGTTTTTGTGTTTTTAAAAAAATTTTTTTTCTTCATTATTTTAATTTTTATTTTTAAGGTAGGGTACGATTCAGGGTTGGGTATACAAATGTTCATTATGCACCCTTCTGGATGAGGTGTGCCCCTCCCTCCCCTGGGAGTTTCCCACTACTGCCAATCCCTTTCTTATAGTATTATGATAATTGTTCAAGGTTCGCTTGTGAGTGAGAACATACGGTATTCTGTTCTTTGCTGCTGTGATAGATCACTGGGGACATGAGTTTCAACGACAGCACACGTGAAGTGGATTTAGGACTGCCTGACCCACAGTGATCTCCCGCCGGGATTCAAGCAGGGACAAAGCAATCTGCGGCAGAGTTGCAAGCGACTGAAAGGGACTCTAACTTCATCAGAAAAGGAATGTTCTGGAAGGGTACGGAAGAGTTGTAGGATCCTGAGGTGTCAGCCCTCAGGAAAAAGAAGACCGCCCCCATCCCCGAAATGGGTCATCAGAATGTCTCTGCCCCACTGTTTTTTGTTTTTTTTGAGTCCAAACTGCGCTCTGTTACTCAGGCTGGAGGGCAGTGGCACCATCACCACTCACTGCAGCCTCGACCTCCTGGGCTTAGCCGATCCTTCTGCCTCAGCCTCCTGAGTAGCTGGGACTACAGGTGCCTACCGCCATGCCTGGCAACATTTTTTTTGAGAGGTGAGGCCTTGCTATGTTGCCCAGGCTAGTCTCGAGCAATCCTCCCGCCTCGGCCTCTCAAACTTGCTGGGATGACAGGCGTGAGCCCCCACACCTGGCCACAAGGTTTGACTCAATGTTGTCCATACGTACCTCCTTGTGGTCCTGGGAATATGAGAGAATGGTTCACACAGAGACAGTGGCGGCAGGTGTAGCCCTTCAGCGCCACGGGTCGTCTGGCAGGAAGCCACATGGGTGTCTGGCAGTTTCCCGGGCTGTGTGACATAACCGCCAGGTCACACTTCTGCAGTTACAGCACCTGGGGACCAGCCACGTGAAACAGACATGGGTTATGATCATTGAGCAAGGCACGGGCGGGGGCTCTCTGTACAAGGAAAAGACTTGGGAAGGAAGTTGATGTCGCTTGGGTGTTGTGGTGACAAACAGCACAGCTGGGTCACCTCAGTGCGTGCTGCATTTGGAGGATACACAAGACTAGGGAGACTTTGCACTTGGCCTTGAAAGATCACTAATTACACCGGGCTTGCCAAGCCCAGCCAGGCGGTTACAAATCTTACGAGCCATCTTTCCGTTGTCGCTGACTTCCTTTCCACCTCTTGTTTTGAACACAGAGAGCACAGGACATCGAAGCCTCCAGCTGCAGGGTCCAAGTTCACCACAAAGCACCGAGACAGCCCTCGGCCCCCATGTGTTGGCTACAGCTCACCAGACACGCCGTGAGGAGTCCTAAAGCCCTCCTGTCCCCGGTGTCTGCTTTGGCGTCGATGTCAAGGCTTGGTTCTGCTGCTGTTTGGGGACAGTCACTTGATTCGCACTTCCAGGACCTCAATCAGCCTGAAGAGAAACACAGGCAGAGGTACACCTAGGTAAACAGTCGCACAGGTAAGGGCGAGCCAGAGCTTTAAAATCATAGTGGATGTGCTTGTGTTTAGAGAGGCTTAATGATACACTCAGGAATGCAATGTCAGAAGTTGTTTGCTTTCAGGAAGAGAACATTTTCCCAGAAAGGCGTGTTTGAAGAAAAAGACGACGGAACAGTCAGCCGCAGCGTGCCTGCACATTTGAGCGTAATCATTACACCTGCCAGCTGGGCTTCTTTGAGATTTCAATCTTTAGTGCAAGGTACATACACACACACACACACACACGTGCACACAAACTAGTGAGAATATATACTCTGCAGCTTTTTAAAAATTCTTCTTTTACTGAGTCAGAGTCTTACTCTGTCGCCTAGACTGGAGTGCAGGCACGCTCATGGCCACCATAGCCTTGACCTGCTGGGCTCAGGCGATCCTTTGGCCTCAGCCTTCCAAGTAGCTGGAACTACAGGCATGTGCCACCACGCCTGGCTTATTTTTTTTTTAATTGTAGAGACAAGGTCTTGCCAGGTTGCCCAGGCTGGTCTCAAACTCATGGGCTCAGGCAATCCTCTCGCCTCCGCCTCCCAAAGTGTTGGGATGACAGGCGTGAGCCACCACCCCCGGCTAGTCTGCAGCTTTAAACCTCTGTGCTCAATAATATAAAAGATACTGTGGCCGGGCACAGTGGCGCACGCCTATAATCCCAGCAGTTTGGGAGGCAGAGACAGGTGGATTGCTTGAGCCCAGGAGTTTGAGACCAGCCTGGGCAACATAGAGAGACCTCATCTATAAAAAATAAAATAAAAAAAAATCAAACAGTTAGCCAGGTGTGGTGGCATGCGCCTATAGTCCCAGCTACTCAGGAGGCTGAGGTGGGAGGATCACCTGAGTCCAGCAGGTCAAGGCTAAGGTGGCCTTGAGCAGACCACTGCACTCCAGCCTGGGGGACAGAGTGAGACCCCAACTCAAAATTTAAAAAAAAACTGGACACTTCTAGTGTTTCTCACTATAAGTATAAGCAACCTCTGCCATTTAATAATAAATATCTGCTGGACTCGGTAGCTCAGCCTGTCATCCCACCACTTTGGGAGGCCGAGGCGAGTGGATTGCCTGAGCCTGCAGGTGCAAGACCAGCCCGGGCAACTTGGCGAGACCTCGTTTCTACAATAAAATAAAAAATTAGCCAGGTGTGGTAGCGCGCACCTGTAGTTCTGGCTACTCGGAAGGCTGAGGCGGAAGGATGGCTGGAGCCCAGAAGGTCGACGCTGAGGTGGCCGAGAGCGTGCCACTGCCCTCCAGCCTGGCTGGTGGAGTGAGACTTCGACTCAAAATAATAATAATAATAATAATAATAATAATAATAATAATAAATATCAGACACTTTACGTTAAATCGTCACAAGTCTCTTAGCAGGTGTTTGGTTTTCTCTTTGTACAGCTGAGGAAACTGAGGCAAGAGTCACACAACCAGTCCTACAGAGAAGAGATTTGCATCTGGAGACCATCTATCCCCAAATCCTTCACTCCTCCCCCGAGTCCTGCTGCCTCTGGGTTTCAAAGCTTGGCTCTGCACTGGACACACAGCCAAAACTTTAAGATAGTTTGCTGATTTCATGGTTCACACAAGCTGCGGGTGACACCGTGGTGGCAACTCAAAGGAAGGTTGAGACTGCCACTAGAGAAAGCACTTCCTGAGTACAGGTCACACCCGATCTTTGACCCCCCACCCACCCCTTTAGACTCATCCCCAGGAGGATGGAGTGAACCCTAGGAGCTGTCTGAAAGGCACCTTGACCTAGGCCGGGCATGATGGCTCACACCTGTCATCCTAGGGAGGTGGCCGAGTTGAGAGGACTGCCTGAGCCCAGGAGTTCGAAGTCAGCCTGGGCAACTTGGTGAGATCTTGTCTCTAAAATCAATCAAGAAAAATTAGCCGGGCATGGTGGCACATACCTATAGTTCCAGGTACTTGGAAGGCTGAGGCGGAAGGATTGCCTGAGACCAGCAGGTGGAGGCTGCAGTGGCCGTGAGCGTGCCATTACACTCTAGCCTGGGCAACAGAGTGAGACTGACTCAAAAAAAAGAAAAGATACCTTGACCTAAAATATGGTGAACAGGCAACTTGACTGCCTACAAACTCCCCTCTGTCTGTGATGTGAGATCATGTCCCCATAAGTCCATTGTAAGTTGAAAATATCCAAAGTTGAAAATGCATTTTAAAAAAATCACCTATCAGATACAGTGCACACAGGGAAAAGCAGCAGGTACATTGAAAAACGAGACTTCTTTTCACCACTATACAACGCAACCAGTGACCAAAAACCATCTGTACCCCCTAAAGCTCCTAAAATAAAGAAAAAAAATGCACTCAACGCTCCTAACCTACCGAACACCAGGGGTTAGCCCAGTATACCCGATAAGTGCTCAGAGCACACACATCAGCCCGCAGGTGGGCAACAGCCTCTAACACAGGCCTGTTTATGTCATAAAGTCGTGGTCCGTATCTCTTGGGACGTCTCAAGGACCGTACCCAAAGTGAGACGCAGAGTGGCCGCGTGGTGTCCACATTAGCTGACCCAGCTGAAAGCACACTGGGCCCAGAGAGCATCTGAAGCACTGAGCTAAAATGAATTCCTGGGCTGGGTGCAGAGGCTCAAGCCTATAACCCCAGCACTTGGGGAGGCCGAGGTGGGAGGATCGCTGAAGCCCTGGAGTTCGAGATCAGCCCGGGCAACATAGCGGGACCTCGTCTGTACAAAACATCAGAAAACTAGCCGGGCGTGGTGGTGTGCGCCTGTAGTCCCAGCTACTCAGAAGGCTGAGGCAGGAGGATCTCCTGACCCCAGGAGGTGGAGGCCGCGGTGAGCCTGTGATCATGCCACTGCACTCCAGCCTGGGCGACAGAGTGAGATCCTGACTCAGAAAAGAAAAAGAAAAAAGAAAACCAGTCTGCACAGATGCTGTTCTTGCCTCACTCAAAACCGCTCCGGCTTCCTTCCAGCAAGATTTCCTGTGCACTCCAGGCGGGACCCTGCAGACCTCCTTCTCCAACTCCCTTGCATGAGGGTTTCCACGAGGTGATAGCAGTCATCATAGCTGTTCCCCCGGTAGATCTGTCGTGGCCTGAGCACTCAGAGGCCGCCACGCTGCCCCTCTGAAGCACAGGGCCAGAGGGTGACCACGTCCATGTCTCTCTAGTTAGCTCCAACCCCGTGGGTGGTGGCATCAGCAGGGCTTCCTGGCTGGGCAGCCTTCCGGCCTGTGTGGTTTTTGAGTTCACAGCAGACACAACAGCTACCTGGCCGGGCCGGTTTTGCAGTGTGGCTCTGACACTCTACCTGGACCCTGCTGCCCCCTGCAAACCCCTCTCCACCCCTTAAAGTCATTCTACAACCCAGTGGTTTTCTGAGGGTGGTTCCCCTCCAGCCTATCTCTCCAGCCCCTGGGAACTTGTTAGAAATGCAGATTCTTGGGCCCCGCCCCAGACTTCCTGAAAGGGAAATTCTGGGGGTGGGGGAGGCAGCAGTCTTGGCTTCCACAAGCTTTCCAGGTCGTTCTGCTGTTCTCTAAAGCTTAAGAACCCCCATCGAGAGCCAGCAGCCTGCAATAAATCCATTCCTGCCAAATCTAACTGGAGTGAGGCCTGTTGTCTGCAGCTTCACCCTGACTGAATCACGGTGCCTGCTATCAGGCTGTCCATGGGGAGGAGAGTCAATAGTGACAAAGCATCATGATGTTCAGGAGGGGGGAATCCTTATCCAGTTAAGAAGAGAAGACTGGCCGGGCTTGGTAGCTCAAGCCTGTAATCCCAGCACTTTGAGAGACCGAGGTGAGGGGATTGCCTGAGCCCAGGGGTTCGAGAACAGTCTAGGCAGCTTGGCGAGACCTCATCTCTACAATAAATAAAAAAATTAGCCGGGTGTGGTGGTGTGCGCCTGTAGTTCCGGCTACTAGGAAGGCTGAAGCGGAAGGATTGCCTGAGCCCTGGTTGATGCTGGGGTGGCCATGAGCATGCCACTGCTCTCCAGCCTGGAGTGAGACTCCAACTCAAAAAAAAAAAAAAAAAAGACTAGAGACTGGATAAAAAAAAATGTGGTACATTACATGATGGAATATTATACAGCCATAAAGAAGAACAAAATCATGAACTTCATGGCAACCTGGATGGATTTAGAGTCTATCATACTCAGTGATCTATCCCAGAAACAAGGAACTGAGTACCACGTGTTCTCACTCATAAGCAAAACTTGAACAATTGCCATAATACTATAAGAAAGGGATTGGCAGCAGTGCGAAACTGCCAGGGGAGGTAGGGGCACACCTCATCAAAAAGACGGAGGATCACATGAGCCCAGGAGTTCAAGACCAGCCTGGGGCAACCTAGCAAGAACTTGTGTCTACAAAAAAAAAAGTAATTTTTTAATCAGGTCTACAAATTTTTTTTTTTTTAATTAACCAAGCATGGTGGTGGTGCACACCTGTAGTCCCAACTACTCGGGAAGTTGAGGCGAAAGAATCACCTGAGCCCAGGAGGTTGAGGCCACGGTGAGCCGTGATTGTATCACGGTACCCCCAGCCTAGGCAACAGAGTGAGACCCTGACACACACAAAAAAAGTCTGAAGTTAGTGTGTTTCCTGATCTTTATGAAAACCTGTAGGATGTTTTCCCCCTAGTGTTTAGAAATCTCTCAGTGACGTTCCTTGGTGTGGCTCTGTGTCCATCCATGTGCTGGTCCTCGATGGGCGCTTCATTCTGGAAACCCACGTCTTCCTGTTTGGGCAAACATCTTGAATAATTTTGCCGATGGTTTTCCTCTGTTTCTCTCTCTCTGAGGCTCCGCCTATTATGGAAACATCAGTTCTCCTGGACTCTCCTCCTATTTTCGCTTTCATCTTCTGGCCTTTTGTCTTTGTGCTCCAGTTTCTGGGATACTTCCCATCCACTTGGTTTTCCAGCCTCTCTGTTTAATTTGTCATCGGTGTACTCTAGTTTTTAATTCTCAAGAGCTTTTGATGTTGTGGTTCTCTATGTGTTTTTCTCTTTCTCTCTTCCCTCCCTCCCTTCCCTCCTTCCTTCCTTCCTTCCTTCCTTCCAAGTCAGAGTCTCACTCTGTCACCCAGGCTGGAGTGCAGCGGCACGATCATGGCTTACCACAGACCCGACGGCAGCCTCAACCTCCTGGGCTCAGGTGATCCTTTTGCTTCATGCTCCCAAGTACCTGGGACTCCAGGTGTGCACCATCGTACTTGGCTAATTTTTATTCTTTCATTTTAGTGACAAGGTCTCACTAAATTGCTCAGGTGGTTCTTGAACTCCTGGGCTCAAGCAATCTTCCCGCCTTGGCCTCCCAAAGTGCTGGGATTATAGGAGTGAGCCACCGCTACCGGCCTTGACTTCAGACTTTTAAAAGCAATAGAACGATGGACAAAAGGCTCCAGTTCTGGGTAGAAAGGCAAACACACTTTCCATCTGGACTCGCCTATGAACTGTCCTTACAAAACCCGGACAGGATGACATGATGGCTGTTGGAAGACTCTGAGAAGAAGACAGTAGCAAGCGGATTGAGGGAGGAGACCAGAATCCAGAGTCACACCAAAGCCGAAGAGGGTCGTGTCTTCCTCTGGAATACCTTGGTGATGACACCAATGGCCTGGGGTGCCTAAAACCGGAATATTAGTCAGCAATAACAGGAACAAATGGTTGATTCTTGCAACAGCATGGATGACAGGCGCATTTTGCTAAGTGAAATAAGCCAGATGCCAAAGACTGTTGTATGGTTCCACTGATAGAACATTCTGGAAAAGGCCACACTATGGGGACAGAAAACAGATTAGTGATTGCCGAGGGATGGGGCTGACCGCCGAGGGACTGCATGAGGAAAGTTTTGTGATAGAATTATTTTAGGATTGAACAAGACAGGGAATGTGGTTGTCCCTGAGTGGCCATTCCCCCCCTCTCGCCCCTTCCTCGGTCTCCCTCATCCCGGAGACACAATCCTGTTGAGATTAGGCCAGTTAAGAACCCTAAAGTGGCCCCTGAGCGTTCAAGTGAAAAGTCGCACGGCTCTCACTTAAAACCAAAGGCTGGCAATCATTTAGCACCGTGAGGAAGTCGTGTTGAAAGCCAAGATGGGCCAAAAGCAAGGCTTCTGCACGAAACAGCCAGTTGTCAGTGCAGAGAGAAAGTTCTCGAAGAAAATTAAAAGTTCTGCTCTAGAGAACACACAAACGACACGAAAGCGAAACAGCCTCGCTGCTGATATGGAGAAAGTCTGAGTGGTCTGGAGGGAAGACGGAGCCAGCCACAGCGTTTCCTGAAGCCAAAGCCTCGCCCCCAGCAAGGCCCTGACTCTCTTCAGTGCTGGGAAGGCTGACAGAGGCCAGGAAGCTGCAGAAGAAAGGCCGGATGCCAGCAGAGGTGGGCCGATGAGGTTGAGGGAGAAAAACCGTCTCCATCACGTGAAAGTGCAGGTGAAGCAGCCAGTGTTGACGGAGAAGCTGCGGTAAGTTCTGCAGGAGGTCTAGCTCAGATCCTGATGAAGGTGGCTACACTCTACAGCAGATCTCCAGTGTAGACAAAACAACCTTCTACTGGAAGAAG
>CAUYQG010084650.1:0-23121 GCA_963574415.1 Tarsius wallacei | reverse complement strand
TCTAGGTGAGAGGATTGCCTGAGCCCACAGGTTCAAGACCAGCCTGTGCAACTTGACAAGACCCCATCTCTACAACAAATCAAAAAATTAGCAAGGCGTGGTGGTGTTTGCCTATAATTCCAGTTAATTGGAAGACTGAGGTGGAAGGATCACCTGAGCCCAGCAGGTCGAGGCTGCGTGGCCATGAGCATGCCACTGCACTCCGGCCTGGGTGACAGAGTGAGATTCCAACTAAAAAAAAAGAAAAAATGTTTTATAGAGATGAGGTCTCTCTATGTTGCCTATGCTAGTCTCAGACCCTCTGGGCTCAAGCAATCCTCCCATCTCAGCCTCCCTGCTGAAGTTATAGGTGTGAACTATCACACATAGCCTCTTTTGCTTGTTTGTAAAATGTTTTATATATACATTTCCTATATGTACATTATAATAGACATTCTATATATATATGCATATTGTATATACATAATATACTTCCACGAATAAATAGTCTAAGGAACAAAAACATTATGACTTAAACATAAACAAATTCAAAAAAGTCTTTCTTGGAAGCATGAATTAAACTTGCCAACTAAGATGTCTGAAATTATTTGAGGAATAAATACCTTTAAAGAAAATTTTTAAAATTTAATAAAATACAAAAAAAATGCCTTAGTCTTCTATCTGAATGGAGCAGAAAGAGGGGCCTAAGGCATAGGGTCTAGTTAGCCTTGCACTCTTGCTATCTGAGCAGCCCTGGCCCCTTTCCTCTTTGAAGCTGAGTGGAGTTCACTGGGGTGAGCCAGACAGTGCCTGCAGGGGCCAAGAACCATGAGAGAAAACAGTGCCACTGCACTTTCTGAGAAGGCCGGGATTCACACACAGGGCACATACATACACACCCCAGAAATGGAGACTGGGCCTTGTCCCAGGGTAGGGTCTCTCTCATGGCTTCTCCACACATTTCAAGGGATTCTGAGGAACTGGTTTAGGGTGGAACTGCTTCCCAAGTCCCTTTCTAAGATGTGAGAGCCCAGTACCCAACTTAGGAGAGGTCAAATACCAGGTGCACAAAGAGCTCCCCTCGGCGTGCAGCGGCCCCTGTCTGTCAATCCTGTTTGCTGAACTTGATTCTCCTTCAGCATCCTGAAATGGGGGGAGAAAGGCAGGCAGCATCTAGCATGAAGCTCATTCTCCTGCAACGCGGGGAGAAGGGTTGAGGATGCATGGCCTCTTTCCCTACTTCCCCTGTTAATCACGAGGAGGATGAGGAGGAGGCAGGCTAGCATGTATCAGTGCCTTACTCTGTGTCAGACATCGTGCTAAACTTTAGGTTCATGATCACAATCTGCTTTCATTCTCTCAGAAATTCCCAGAAGTAGGTGCCATCATTATCCCCTTCCCTCTTTTTCAGACAAACTGAGGCTTAGAGAAAAGAAGTAACTTGCCTAAGGTTACACAGCTAGTAAGCGGTTATGGTGGGTAGAGTAATGCCTCCTCCCCAAGGATGTCCTCATCCTAGTCACCAGAATCTGTGAATATGTTAGGTTGCATAGCAATGGAAAGTTACGGTTGCATAAGGCATGAATGCTGCTAATCAGTTGACCTTAGGCCTGGGAGATGCAGCTGGGTTGACCTGAGTGGGCCTAGTGTAATCGAAAGGTCCTCGTAAATGAGAGAGGAAGCAGGAGAGCGAGTGTCAAAGTGCTGCAGCAAGAGTGACTCCCGATGCTGGCTTTGATAAGGAGGGAAGAAGCCATGAACCAAGACTGTGGAAAACTTTAGAAGCCAAAAAAGGTGAGGAAACCAAGTCTCCCCTAGAGTCTCCAGAAAGGAACACAGCCTAGCTGACACCTTGGTTTTAGCCCAGTGAGACTCATTTTGGATTTTTGACCTCCAGAACTTTAAGATAATAAATCTGTTTGTTTTAAGTCACTAAGTTTGCAGGCATTTGTTACAGCAGCCAGAGGTAATTAATATTGTGGTAAAACTGAGGTCTGAAGTCTGACTCTGGATCTGGGTCCTTGACCTTATGGGCAGAGCTGCAGTGGGCCATAACAGAGGCTAGGCCTTGGTCGAAGGAAATAGGCCTCTCTGCTTAGCAGCTCCACCCCACAAGCCCTAGGCTTGCAAGGCCTGGAGAAACACCAAACAGACCACAGGCACTCCAGGGATGACAGGTTTTCTGCCCCCATCCAGCAAGGGAATTGTGGGGGCAAGTTTTCATGCAAACACTGAACCACTGGGATCGTGGCATTTCCCCATGTACCACATTTATTCTTCAAACACATATGGAACATCTACTATGGATCAGGCACTGCTTTAGGTGCCAAGGTTACCCAAACAAATCAGTTGTGTCTGATCCTTCAAGGAGGTAACAGTCCACTGGCAGTATCTTTCTGTGGGCAACGCTGTGATGGAGTATGTGGAAAAGTGTGGGAGGGGCCTGTGGCCAGTCTCGGGGCTCCAGGATCCTTGGAGAAGATGGTCACTGAACTGAACTTGAAAGATGAGTGATGAGTCTGGAGTCGGGCTCAGTGGCTCAGCCTGTAATCCCGTGCTTTTGGAGGCTGAGGTGAGTGGATTGCCTGAGCCCGCGGGTTCGAGATCCGTCTGAGCCAACTTGGCGAGACCTCATCTCTACAATAAATCAAAAAATTAGCCAGGCCTGGTAGCGCACGCCTGTAGTTCCGGCTACTTGGAAGGCTGTGGTGGAAGGATCACTGGAGCCCAACAGGTCGAGGCTGCGGTGGACAGGAGCACTGCACTCCAGTCTTTTTGGTTTTTTTTGAGACTCCACAACTCGAAAAAAAAAAGATGAGTCTGGGGGTTGTGTGACTGAGGGCAGAAGAGGAGGCAGCTGCACCTCGAAAGTTCTGGAGAACTAAGAGAATGGGGCTTACCCAAAAGCTGCACATGGACTCACTAGGACTAGAGGGGAAGGAGAATTGAGGCAGGAGAGGCAAGGAGGGACCAGAAAGCAAAGAGTTGAAATGCCACGCCCTGCAGCTTTGCACCTGGAAGTGCTGTAGTCAGACATGCTCCGGTCAGGCTTTGCCGGTGGCCCACAGCAGGGCACTGATGGGGCAGGGACTGGACTGGTCAGGAGAGACAGACCCTTTAAACACTGGAACTCAATCTTCTTTCCAAGTTGGTCTCATTCTCTAGCCCTAGTCCACAGAGCAGCTCCTCCCCTTGGCTAAACCAGAGTCTTGTCCCCCAGTTCCCGCGGCCACACGGGAGACCCTCCTCTCCTGTGAGTCCCAGGCGGTGCATCCCTCAATTCCAGAATTAGTGACTCTCATTTAATTTTTTTAACCCCTGGACTTAGGCCTGAGACTTTCTCAGAATGGGCCCCAGCGTTATCAGTATGCACTCTCTTCTTGATGCGTGCAACTCCCCATTCTTTTGTTTTCAGGGTGGCCTATTTTTTCGAGTGCCCGTTCTTTGTGGTCATTCTTCCTTTTGCTAGCTGTAGTTTCTCCAAAATAGACCCTCTTTCTTTTATTTCTACTTCTGTGTTCCTTTTCTTTTTTCTTTCTTTCTTTTTTTTTTTTGAGTCAGAGTCTCACTGTCACCCTGGCTGGAGTGCAGTGGCACACTCACTCGACATGCTGGGCTCAGGCGATCCTTCCACCTCAACCTTCCAAGTAGCTGGAACCACAACTGCGTGCCACCACGTCCAGCTAATTTTTTTTTCATTTATTGTAGTGATGAGGTCTTGCCAAGTTGCCGGGGCTGGTCTCAAACCCCTGGACTCAGGCAGTTCTCTCACCTCCACCTCCCAAAGTGCTGGGATGACAGATGTGAGCCACCACACCCAGCCAGTATTCTCTTTTATGATTACTAAGCTTTCACCAGAGGTGTACAACCACTTGTTGATAATAACTTAGGAATATTCCCATTTTTAAAGCTTAAAATTACTCATTCTATACATAGTCTTGTGCTGCAAAATGTGTCGGTCAGTGATGGACCAATATACGATGCCAGTACTTAAGACATAATACTGTACCCTTTGTACGTTTAGATAGGTTGAGATAGACAAATACTTACTATCGTGTTGCAATTACCTACGGTAGTCAGTACAGTAGCATGCTGAACCAGTTTGTAGTCTAGGAGCAATAAGTTATACCACACACCTAGTGTGTATTAGGCTAGAGCACCTAGGCTTGTGTACGTTCATTCTATGATTATATAACAACACAATCTCCTGATGATGCCTTTCTCAGAAGGCATTCCTGTCCTTAAATGCCACATGACTGTACAAGAGGTAGGAACGCTCAGGTCCACACAGATTTGGGCAAGATTCACTTGACACAAAAAGCAGGGAGGAAAATAGGCTGGAATATGCATGAGAAATCCAGGGTAGTTCCTAGGCTTGTCTCTGCCTACATTATCCAGAATGTCACCATTTTAGCTGGTTTCTTCATGGAGGGATCTGGGCAGCAAATGCAACTTGTTTCTTGTTTGTTTCATTTCCGGTCACTAGTCAGACAATATTTTACTACATTATGCTTCAGTAACAATCCCCAAATCTCAGTGGCTTAAACCAGACGTTTATTTCTTGCCCATTCTGCATGTGAATGGTATCTACAGGACAGCAGGTCATTGTAGTTACTCAGGGACCCTAGCAGACAGTGCGGCCACCATCTCAAACATTACCAGTCCCCTGCCAAAGAAGAGAAACTCTGAAGGGTATCTGCCTAGAGGTGACACCTGGAGCACATTCCTTCTGCTCAAGACACACTGACCAACTAACTGCAAGTATCCCCACCTAGTACTCATGAAAAGGGTTTGTCTCCTCTGCAGCTGTGGTGGCGAGTCAGGAATACTTATTGATCAGCATCAACAACCACCACTGTGTTCCCTAGGCATGTACCAACTGCTCCTGTTAAACCAAACACAAGGCAGTTTGGAAAGACTGGGGTCTACCTTCTTAGATTCTTCCAAGCTCCAGGGACCCCAAGGCTTCTCTAGTCATGGATTTCAATCCTGTCATCCCCAGTGCTCCACAGTGACTTCCTATTTTATATTATGCGCCCATGACTTTTCTAGTAAAGCACATTTCCATTTTGCTTTTGCCATCAAGATTCTTAGAATGCAGGGCACGGTGGCTCACGCCTGGCATCCCAGCACTTTGGGAGGCGGAGACGAGAGGATTGCCTGAGTCCAGTGTTTGAGACCAGCCTGGGCAACTTGGCGAGACCTCATCTCTACAAGAAATCAAAAAAATTAGCTGGGCGTGGTGGTACACGCCTGTGGTTCCAGCTGCTTGGAAGGCTGTGGCGGACGGATCGCCTGAGCCCAACAGTTCGAGGCTGTGGTGGCCATGAGCATGCCACTGCATTCCAGCCTGGGTGACAGTGAGACTCCGACTCAAAAAAAAGAGACAAATCTAAGTAACACAAAATGGAAAGGAACAAATTAAAAAATGTTGCAAGAGCTACATTAAAAAGCCAGGATAGGGCCAGGCATATGGCTCATGCCTGTAATCCCAGCACTTTGGGCAGCAGAGGCGAGAGGACTGCCTGAGCCCAAGGGTTCAAGATCAGCCTGGGCAACTTGACAAGACTTCATTTAAACAATAAATCAAAAAATTAGCTGGGCGTGGTGGTGTGTGTCTGTAGTTCCAGCTACTTGGAAGGCTGAAGTGGAAGGATCGTCTGAGTCCAGCAGGTTGAGGCTATGGTGGTCGTGAGCATGCCACTGCAATCCAACCTGGACGACAGTGAGACTCTGACTAAATAAATAAATAAATAAATTTTTTAAATGGGCGGGGAATATTATTTTTAGATTATGTAGAGTTGAAAAACAAAACAGCCAACTATGAAAATAAGTTTATTTAACCCTACTTTGCTGATGCTTTAGAAACAGAGTCTTGCTCTGTCACCCAGGCTGAAGTGCAGTGGTACGATCATAGGCTACTGTAGCCTCAAACTCCTGTACTCAAATTATCCTCCCCGCTCAGCCTCCCGAGTAGCTAAGACTACAGGCATGCATCACCATGCCAGGCTATTTTTTTTTTTTTTTGTAGAGATGGGGTCTCGCTATGTTGCCCAGACTAGTCTTGAATGTCTGACCTCAAATGATCCTCCCTCCTTAGCTTCCCAAAATGCTGAGATTCCAGGTATGAGCCACTGCACCTGGCTTTAGCCTTACTGTTTAAAAAAAAAATTAAGTTATAATCGCAACCTTGTGCTTAGAGCGGAGAATTAATCATGCTGAATTTTTTGGTCCTAATTTTCTCACAAAATTTTAGGATAGCTCAATGTCTTATTCTTTCTATTTTGCCTATTTTGAAAGCTATTCAAGTTAACTATGTAATTGATTTGCATTGTATTTGCTTGTTTTGTTTGCAGTCCCACATCCAGCCAGGCTGCAAAGACATGGCAGCGGGGAACGGAGCTCATGCTGATCTTCAGGGGCTGCTTGAGTGGGGCCTTGTCTTATAGTTGGTCTCTTCACTAGTGAACATTTCTGGGTTAGGGAGACTTGTCCTCCTTTTGAAACCATATAACTGTGGAGACCCACTAATAAATACCCAGACAGGTAATGTGGAATGCATTTCTTGTAGTCAATCTTGTTGGCTTTCATTTTATTACTTTTTTTCCTTTGTACTTAGCTTCCCTCATTATTTTCCTTATTTGTTTGTATTTTTAAGGAGTTGCCTCAAACCCTTTGTAAGAGGAGGCAGGGTATAAATAAACAAATGGAAATAAATACTGACTACTCACTTTTTAATGACTCCCAAGCTTGTGTTTTCAAGATCAAGCACCTTGGGGAAGTTGAGGTCTGTGAACTCTTCTTGAGGCAGGGAGGAAAGCTAAGTGGCTGAAGCTGCTTGAATGAAGTCTGTGTTTATTCCACCTTTGTAGTCAGGTGCCCCCCCCCCACCCCGCCCCCAGAACCATAATTCAAGAATGTGCATATCTTGGATTTCTGGAGCTGCAGCTCGTTTGGATGGTCCATAGGGTGTCACTGGACAACTTCCTGTCCTGGGACCTCTCCCTGAAATCGAAACTTCCTTCCAAAGGAAAGACTGTCTCCTATTTCATTTATAAATCAAGTTAACTCCAGTTCTTTGACTTTAAGATAATAAGATCTTGCCTCCTCTCCGCAAATTGCTTCCTCTTGGTGTCATGGATGCAGTTGCTTACACATGTATTCTTGTGGTGCAGGTAGTCCGAAAACTTTCAACTTTAAAAGTAAAACCACAAAGCCCTGCAATTCATGAAACATACTTCTCTGAGCCTCTGCTCTAGGAAAGAAACTTTCCACATAAAAGAGATTCACAGATCCTCTCTAGGGAAACGGATGCCAGAGAAGATACATATTTTCCCAACTCACCGCATCGTGAGTAGAATCCACACCCATGTTGGTTCATAGCGCCCCTCCTGATACCCCACACCACCCTCACCTGTGCTGTTGTTTTCCATCCAGGTTGTGAAACTTGGAAAAGAATAACCTACCTCCCACCTTAAAAATAACAAAAGAAAGTGACTCTATAATGTTTAATACAAGTGTTATATTATGCTGTAATATGTACTCCAAATTAAATAAAGCAATGGCCCTTTCCCTGTTGGTCATCTTAAGCGGGAGAAACAAATGCTTGCATTTAAAAGACGCTGTCCCCTCATAAAGTAGAGCAAACAACACTCCCTGTTTCACAGATGAGAGGTCCCTCCTACCTCCACAGGGGTTCTACAGGTAACAGGGCCAGAATGGAGATTAGAGTGCAGGATACCTGACACTAGCCCGGTGTTTTTTCTTCTATGACAATATATGCCATTTTATGACCCAAAAAGGAGGTTTCTATGCTATAAACCTAACAATTTGAAACTTGATGAGAGGCAGGTGGGAATCGTTTCTGTCCCTGTGTCACTCAGTGCCATTCTCAGAAATGCTGCTCTGTTGTGTTTTAGAGTTCAGCAGTTAGTTCTGGGTTCAAAATAAAATGCTGATTAATTTCATAAAACCTGAAAACCAGATACAGATCCTGGGAGGAACTTTCATTTATTTGACTTTATTTCATTATCCTCACTCTATGTTCTCTTCAAAGCCAAGAATGTCCACCAGGTTGTGAGTAATGACAAGTCCTAGACGATTAAAAGTAACCCTAAGCAGCCGTGTCTGGGAAATTTGTAATTTATGTCTTTATTCACTTGTCCTTGTATTCTTTTAGATTTTGCTTATTGCTTTAGTAGGTTTACTGCACTTCCAGAGAATAATAATTACCTGCACAGAACATTTCGTGGCGTTAACCGTGAGCAATTGTCTTGCCTCATGCTTCTATCCTGTCATCATCCCAGAAGGAATTGTAGTCAGGAAAAAACATAAATCATTCAGGAATTTAAACATAAGATGAAGGGACATCCAATTACGGTGGACTCCTGCAGGAAGAGTTTGACTTTGATTACAACTCCAGGTGGAATTGCACATGAACAGCATTGTGACATGATCAGTTCTACACAGCAAGGCACTCTCCCTGCCTATGGCCCTTTTTCCCAGCCGTGAGCTGTGAATTCTGTTGAATTGTAAGCCCATGGAATAGGCCCAGCATTTTTAGGATCCCTGAAAGAGAAGGATCAGAGCACAGAAGGGTTGAGTGTCAGGTTTCTCGGACACTTGGAGGACCAGGCAGACAAGGAACGTGTTCCTTTGGGGACAAAGATCTGGGCGATTCTGAGGCTACAAGGTGAAGCATGTGGGCTTTGCAGTCAGAACGTGCATTCTGGTCCCAGTTCTCTTGTTTTATTGACTGTGCAACCCTGGGCAAGTTATTTTATCCTTCCAAGACTTAACGTTCTCATATAAAAAGGTAACTATAATAACCTTTTAGCATTTTTATGATGCAATAAGTTACTGGAACATAAGAGACCCTCAACAACTGGTGGCAATCATAATGAGAATTCATACAATAAATATCGGGCACTGCCATGTGTCCACACTGTTCTGAGCACTGAGGAAACAGCAGTGAACAAGACAAACTCAAATCCCTGCCCTCATGGGGCTGACATTCCAGTAGGGACGGGTAATAAACAAGACACACACATAAAAAACTTCGGTCATGGATTAAATGTTAAAGAAAAAATAAAGATGGGAAGGGAGATTAGTGTCAGGGGATGTTGAAATTTTATTTTACTTTTTTTTTCTTGAATCAGAGTCTCTGTTGTCCAGGCTGAAAGGCAGTGGCACACTCACAGCTACTGCACCCTCGACCCGCTGGGCTCAGGCAACCCTTCTGCCACAGCCTTAGTAGCTGGAATTACAGGCACGTGCCACCACACCCAGCTAATCTTTTGATTTGTTTTAGAGATGAGGTTCCGCCAAGTTGCCCCAGGCTGGTCTCGAACTCCTGGGCTCAGGCAATCTTCTTGTCTCTGCCTCCCAATAAGCTGGGATGACAGGCGTGAGCCACCATGCCCCGCGGATGTTGAAATGTTAGAGGGGCAACTAGGAAAGTTCTCCTCCAGAGCTGCATTTGTATCAACTCCCGAGGAGACCAGGGGAAAGCCAGGTGGTTTCCTGGGGGAAAACAATTCCAGGCTGAGGGAAGGGAAAGCACAAGGCCCCTGAAGCAGACTGTGCCTGGTAGGCTCTCTCTGATCCCAGGGCATGAGCGGAAGTGCCCATGGAAAGCCAGGGGCTGGTGTTAGGCAAGCAAGGTGGGGAGCAGTGAGAGATTGGGGCAGGAGAGGAGCCAGCCAGACACAACAGGGTCGGTGGTGGACTTAGATGTCTCCTCTGACTGTACCAGGGAGGGTCATGCGGAGGGATGCAACCTGATGTGATTGGAGCGGCAGCAAGATCACCAGGTTGCTGCCAGAGGCACGCTCGTGGTCATGGCAATACTACAGCTGATGACTTGCCAAGGGTAGATGGAGAACAGGGTTGGGAGGCAGAGGGTCCAGGCATCTGGATCTGGAGGGCACAGGCCCTGGAGAAGCACAACATGGGACCAGTCCCCAAAGGCCAGTCGCATGTGTCCTCAAGGGGTTAAGAGAGACAGGCCTGACTTTCTGCACCCTCCACCCCCATCACATCCAGCTGCTGACATGGGCACACACACCGCCCTCTCCCTGCTGTGCCGATTTCTGTACTTTGAAAGTACACTTGTCATAGCACGTGCTATCCTGTGCTATTTTTATTTTCTCAAAGACATTTTCCCCAGGACTGTTCAATACGGGCTTCTCGATCACCTGTTATGCACAGGTACTGTGTTAGGTGTTAAATACTACAGCAATGCAAAAGACTATAAGCAGCCCATAAAGCCAACACTTCACACGTCAGAAAAGGAACAGCAGGCCATCCATTGACTAATCCTCCAGGTGTGAGTACATTTAGGATTTGAGAAGGAAAAGGGCATGCTTATGTTTCAGACTCCGACAAATGTGTACGCACCTTCTTCTTAATTTGTCAGCTTGGGATTTCTCACCCAGTTGACGTGTTATCTGAAGTCATTTAACCTGTTGACAGTCACATTCTTGAAATAAGTAAATTCTGCGCAGGTGAACTTGGACAAATAATGCCAGTGACCTCTTTAGCTGCTCAAGTATTATGTTCCAAAGGTTTAAAATGATAAGCTTCATTTTTCACTGAACCTTGTTGACAGACAGTATCAACAGGCCTTGGGGTTAGAGGGGTATAATTGCTTTGATATAAATTTCAAGAAAATTATTGTTAAACATTTTGTAAATGTAAGGTTCTTTTTAAAAAAGGAGTCATAATAATGGTTTTTGAGATTCTGTGTGAATAATTGATATAGACTTAAGATGTGTGCGTTTTGTCAGCCTTAGTGCATCGAAATCAGCTATGTTATTACTAGTGCATCAACAAAAGCACCTCAGTGCCTCAGTGTATCATTTGTGATAATAAATGGAGACAACAGTATAGATGAAGGCAAGTCACAGCCTTGTTCCAGCCAGTAGCCCGCCAGGGAACAGCACATCCACTGACACCTCAGACAAAGAGGCAGAAAGGCATGGAAGTCCAGCAGCAACAAAAGGGAGGAGGGAGCCTGAGGGTCCCGAGGAATCCATCTACCAACGGACACAGAGCCCTTCATCCAGTTAACTGAATGACTTCGACTAAGGGGTCTACACTTTGCCCCCAACTGGCTCAATTCAAGGCATCACTTGGGCCTGTGGCGACCTCCCTTTTGGGGTGGAGCCCCTCGATGAGTCCCAGCACCAAGCAAGCCTCCAGGGCACCTTTAATTCCTAGAAAGTGCCAGACTTCCCAGGGAGAGTTGTCTATATGAGTCCATTTACGCATCCTTGAGAACAGGAAAAATTCAGACTGGTTTTTGTCACTAAGGCTCTCTGACATGTCTCAGTGAATGTACATGTTTTTTAGTACAAAGATATAAAACATATTTAAAGTATATGCAAATGAAAACTCCAGCAGAGAAGACAGTGTTTCCTTCACTGATAATTCCACAGGCCTAGAGCAACGCCTGTCAACGGTAGAGCTTCAAAGTACACGTGTGTGATAAATGAAAGGATGAGCATGTTTACCATGTTTCTTTTTTTTAAATATATTTTTTTATTTTAAGGTTGTGGGGTACAGTTAAGGGTTAGGTATACAAATATTCACTGTGCAGGTACCCTTGTTGATGTGGTGTGCCCCCCTTTCCCCAGACAGATATTGACTACCGTTAATCCCACCTCCCTTCCCCACCCTCCCCCATCCCATAGTTTCCCGCCACCATCCATCCTTTTCTTGTAGTATTACGGTAGTTGTTCAATGTCCACTTATGAGTGAGAACATGTGATACTACCATGTTTCTGATCTCAAGGGGCTTACAATCTAGATGAGGGGATAGGGCATGGCCATGACAGAGGTAGCAATTGAGGCTTGTCTCAAGACAGAAACCATTCAAAGGAGGGAGGAGGGAGAGAGAGAACTGCTGGGATTGATAAACTGTATAATGAGAGAGGAATGTTTGGAGTTTTCAGAGGAGTATTTCTTTCTTTCTTTCTTTCTTTTTTTTTTTTTTGAGTCAAAGTCTCTGCCGCCCAGAATGGAGTGCAGTGGCACACTCATGGCCACCACAGCCTCAACCTGCTGGGCTCAGGCAACCCTTCTGCCTCAGCCTTCCAAGTAACTGGAACCACAGGTGAGTGCCACCACACCCAGTTAATTTTTTGATTTCTTGTAGAGACGAGGTCTCGCCAAGTTGCCCAGACTAGTCTTGAACCCTGGGTTCGGCAATTCTCTCGCCTCCACCTCCCAAAGTGCTGGGATTACAGGCGAAGAGGTGAGGAGGAATATCTCTATGCAAAAGAGCAGTGTTGGAAGAAAGATCTAAAAATCATCTCTGGTAATAATTAAAACCCCAAGACAGCACGAGTCTCTGAGGGACAATATGGAGAGATTTGAGAATCAAAACTTGTGGTAGATACTAGCTCAGAAACAAAAAAAGAAAAGAAAAAAGCATGTCATAGGGCCCAATTAATATTTGATAAATAAGTGACATTTCAAGATATCATGCCAGCACTCACTCATTTCAGTTTCATAAATGATTAAGCTAACTGACTTTTTAAAAGGAAGCATTTTAAACCTAAAAACTCAGCACAAAATGAAGAGATTGTGAGGAGCTCTCTAAATACAAAAGATTATGGAGTTTATGAGAACACTGAACAACAATGCAACTCTTCATGACAATCTTCCTCATGTCTGCTTCCACATTAAACCAATCATGAGACGTTCATGATATGAACTGTACCAAGGAACTTTCTTGATTTCCTTTTTTATATAAGAAATGGGCTGGGCACAATGGCTTACGCCTGTAATCCCAACCCTTTGGAAGGCAGAGGTGAAAGAATTGCTTGAGTCCACAGATTAGAGAGCAGCCTGGGCAACTTGGTGAGACCTCGTCTCTACAGTAAGTCAAAAAATTAGCTGGGCATGGTAGGGCATGCTTGTAGTTCAAGCTACTTGGAAGACTGAGACAGAAGGATCGCCAGAGCCCAGCAGGTAGAGGCTGCGGTGGCCATGAGCATGCCCCTGTACTCCAGCCTGGGCAAAGAGTAAGACTCCAACTCAAAAAAAAAAAAAAATGAAAAGAAAAGAAATGGATCATTTCCTAGGTCTCATTTCTTTGAAATTGTTGACAAGTAATACGGAAAGGATTCAATTCCACAAATGTGGCTCTAGCAGATCCATGTCTAGTGTTCATCACCCCCTGCTCTTGGCACCATACCTGGAAAAAGTCCATGCTCCCTAAGTATTTGATGAATGAATACACCAATGTTTTCTGAGGAGGTCCTATGTGCAAAACTCTGGGAGACATTCTGGAGTAAGTGAAGATGGAGCCATGATTCCCATCTGCAAAGAGTTCACAGTCCATGCTGGGGATGGGTGGGATGGTGGGTAGGGAACAGACATAGCCGTGGACTGCTTTGCTCAAAGTCAGGGTATGATGATGACAGTAACATGTAAAGTAGCATAAAAAGAATGAACTATCCAATGCCACTTTACCTCTCTGTATTATTTTATTCATTTGATTCTCTGAAAATGGGGGGGAGAGGATTGATTAAGAGGACAGATTGCTGGAATGAGAAGGTGGGGTGGTGATTGATGAGGGACCTGGACAGTGGTAGAGGAGACAGGATTTGAACTTGGCCTCAAAAGATGGGTCATAACTATAACTAGCCTTTATTGGATACGGTTTATGTGCCAGCACTGTTTAAGTTCTTCCCATGCATGAACTCCTTTAACCTTCACAATATTCCATGTGATAAGTACTGTCATTTTACAGAAATGGAAACTGAGGCACAGCAAGGTTAGATAACCTGCTCAAATTCACACATCTAGGAAGAGAAAGAGCCATATAGTCTGGCCTCAGAGTACCCACTCTTGTTATAGTATATTTCATTTTCTATAGGTGGTTTAGTGGTGCAACAGAGTTTGGGCAGAATTTCACATAGAAGAAAAACCAGAGCAGCTGATGTAAATAAAGGCCTTGAGGTCAGATGTGTTCAATGTGTGTGAAAACAGTGAATGTATAGAAGGTTGGTAGGGAAGGTTAATAGCATGAAATTAGTAGAAAGGATGAAATGACCATCAATACAGAATGATTAAATACACCATGTTCCATGTGTACCGCAGAACATTCTACAGCAAATAAACCAAGATGTTATAGTAGACTATGTTATGCATGAAAATATCTGCATAATATATGATTCATGAAAACAATAGTTGGAAACTGCTGGTGGATGGGGGCAGGGGTGATTGGCAATAGTGGGAAACTGCCAGGGGAAGGGGAGGCATACTTTCATCAACAAGGGTAACTGCATATTGAACATTTGTATACCCAACCCTGAATTAAAAATTTTAAAAAACCAATAGCTAGCATTTTGAAATCTTACAATAAGCCAGGAACTGTGTTTACCAATGTGTGTGTCTTACCGCATTAATCCTCACTGCAGTTCTAAGAGGTGGGTAATATTATTAGTCTCACTTTATAGATGAGCACCCTGAGGCTTAGAGAGAATAAATAGCTTCCTCTTAATCTGTTTGACTCCTTAACTCTTAACTACCTTCCTTCACACCTCTCTTAAAACATTGGAGGAGATATGTATAGTGTTTTACTTTTGCAAAAATAAAAATGTATAAGAAATTCATAAACTGAACTGCAGACAGTGGTTACCTGTAGAGATTACATGGAGAAGTAGTTTGTTTTTGTTTGTTTGTTTGTTTTTTGAGTTGCAGTCTTACTCTGTCACCCAGGCGGAAGTGCAGTGGCATGCTCATGGGCACCGCAGCCTCCACCTGCTGGGCTCAGGCGATCCTTCTGTCTCAGCTTCCAAGTAGCTGGAACTACAGGTGCACACCACCACAGCTTGCTAATTATTTGATTTATTGTAGAGACAGGTATCACCAAGTTTCCCAGGCTGGTCTCAAACCCCTGGGCTCAGGAAATCCTCTCACCTTGGCCTCCCAAGGTGATTACAGGCTTGAGCCACCACACCTGGTGAGAAGTAGTTTAAGACTCATTTTCAGTCAAGCATGGCGGCTCCCGCCTGTCATTCCAACCCTATGATAGGCAGAGGGGAGAGGATTGCCTGAGTTCACGGGTTCGAGACCAGCCTGGGCAACTTGGCAAGACCTTGTCTCTACAATAAAAGCAAAAAAATTAGCTAGGCCTGGTGGCACACACCTGTGGCTCCAACTACTTGGAAGGCTGAGGTGGAAGGATCACCTAAGTCCAGCAGGTCGAGGCTGCAGTGGCTGTGAGTGTGCCACTGCACTCTAGCCTGGGCGACAGAGTGAGACTCTGACTCAAAAAAAAAAAAAAAAGTTGCTCTGAGTGCATTCTGGAAGCTGAAGATGGGGGAAGGGGCATCGCTGGCAACCTGGGGTGATGGTGTTTGATGGAAACTGAGTTCCTTCACCTTTGTGCTGGTGTCTACATACCCTCTCTAAGTGGGTGGGGTACTGTGCGGGCAGTGTGGACCCGGCCAGCAAGACTCATTAGGGCCCTCCTTTCTCTCTGAGCAGGTAGAAGATGGCGGCAAAGCGGCCTCCGTGAGCTCCAGACTGCGGGCCGGGGACGAGGTCGTGCACATCAATGAAGTTGCCCTGAGCAGTTCCAGGAGGGAGGCTGTCTCGCTGGTGAAAGGGTCCTACAAGACCCTCAGGCTGGTGGTGCGCAGGTAAGTGTCTGGCCCCACACCGTCCTCCCTCCTGACCCCACCCTCCTCCCTCCACACCCGGCCTCCAGCCTTCTTTAAGCCTCCCTGCTGGCTCCTCATACCTTTTTTCCCTTTTTCTTGCCTATCCTGTGGGATGTGAGGAGGAAGTGGGATGGAGATGTCAAATGCTGCTGTCTTAAAACACCCACTTTCCCGGCAGATCCTGGCTTGTCAGGAATACGCCTCACTGTGCTTCCTAAATCTCTGGACTTGGAGAAAAATGACACTCTTTCCCATGTGGTCTAAGGAGCTCTGTTTTGGGGGGCTTCAGATGGTATTCCATGAGCCACATCTACACCATGCGTTCATTATGGAAATTCCCTCTTTTGCTTGTTTTGTTTTCTGTTCTTAATAGTGGTCGTTTCTCTGTTTGTAAAGATTTAAGCTGTGATTGGTTTTAATGCCTTCGTGTAAGAAGCTTTGTACTCCCAGGAACCAACTCCTGGTGGCGGGAACTATTTATGGACAGGGAAAGGAAATTGAAGTATTTATTGATCTCTATACAAGCCAAGCAGGGCTTGAGGTGTTTATGTATGTTAGCTCGTTCAACCTGCACAAGAACCCCTTGAGGCAGCGATCACTGTCCCCATTTACTAGACAGGAGGTTAAGTAAGTTACAGAAGGAAGCTGAGCTGGTAGGTCGAAAAACCAGAGCTGGCCGGGCACGGTAGCTCATGCCTATAATCCCAGAACTTTGAGAGGCCTAGATGAGAGGATTGTCTAAGTCCAAGAGTTTGAGACCAGCCTGGGCAACTTGGCAAGACCTCGTTTCTTTCTTTCTTTTTTTTTTTTTTTGAGTTGGAGTCTCACTCTGTCGCCCAGACTGGAGTGCAATGGCACCCTCCCAGCCACCGCAGCCTCAACCTGCTGGGCTCCAGCGATCCTTCCACCTCAGCCTTCCAAGTAGCTGGAACTACAGGCGTGCACTACCACGCCCGACTAATTTTTTTGATTTATTGTAGAGATGAGGTCTCGCCAAATTCCCCGGGTGGGTCTCAAACCCGCAGGCTCAGGCAATTCACTCACTTTGGCCTCCCAAAGCACAGGATTACAGGCTGAGCCACTGAGCCCAGCAAGACCTCGATTCTACAATAAATCAAAAAATTAGCCTAGTGTGGTGGTGCACACGTGTAATTCCAGCTACTTGGAAGGCTGAGGTGGAAGGATCGCCTGAACCCATCAGGTCAAGGCTGCGGTGGCCCTGAGCATGCCACTGCACTCCAGCATGGGTGACAGAGTGAGACTCCAACTCAGAAAAAAAAGAAAAGAGGCCGAGCTCGGTGTCTCAGCCTGTAATCCCAGCACTTTAGGAGGCCAAGGCTTGTGGATTGCCTGAACCCGCAGGTTTAAGACCAGCCTGGGCAATTTGGCGAGACCTCGTCTCTACAATAAATCAAAAATTAGGCAGGCACAGTAGTGCGCACCTGTAGTTCCGGCCACTTGGAAGGCTGAGGTGGAAGGATCACCTGAACCTAGCAGATCAAGGCTGCAGTGGCCATGAGCATGCCACTGCAGCCTGAGCAACAGAGTGGAGACTCCAACTCAAAAAAGAGAAGAGAAGAAAAGAGAAGAGAAAAGCCAGAGCTGAGTGGCGACCATGTGGTTCTATGCATCCTGCCTCTGGACTAGCACAACCTTGCCCCTCCAAACCCTGGACCTGCATGTCATGCATATTTGGTTGCTTCTTCATTGGATTTTGGCTGCCCAATGTGGCAACTACTATTACGGTATCTGAGAATGTTCCAGTTGGCTGGGACTTCAGGAGTCATCGGTCAAGAAAATCAGCCATTTTCAGATTGTGGAAAGCAAGCTGGTCCTCTGTCACACAACACAGGTCTCTTAGAGACCTCTCACTCCTGCGGTCGTCCACTCCTCATTCATTTCCTGAGCAAGCCCTTGCTCAGGGCACAGCAGCTCCTCCCCACCATCAGGACAGTCCTGCCGCTGTCTTGCTGTGTCCCCAGGCTCCAGTGGCTCCCCTAGGGGTGCAGGGCTGTATCGGTCTCTCTTCAGGACAGTCAACCTGCAGTTCCCCAGCAGCCTGTGATTCGGAGTGGCTCAAAGCATTGACACCTGAGTCAGATCAGGCGCAGCTTCAAGCTCCAGGCCTGTCACCTGCTGGCTGTTGACCTTGGGCAGGTCACTTAGCCTATTGAAGATTCAGTTTTCTCACCTTTAAGTGAGGATTACAATGTTTTCTTTCTTCCAAATATGGAACAACCTAAGCCTTCATGGAGGGATGAATGAATAAAACAAGTTTTATATATATATATAATGGAATATTATCCATCCATAAAAAAGAAGGAAATCCTGCTGTTGACAGCAACGTGCATGAGCCTGAAGGATATTGTGTGAAATAATGTTAAGTGAAATAAACCAGACACAGAAGGGCAAATATGATATCATCTCACTCATACCTGGAGTACAAAAAAATCAGACTCATAGAAGCAGAGAGTAGAATGGTGGCTGCCGGGGGTGGCGAATGGGGGAACTGGGAAGGTGTTGGTCAAAGAGTATAAACTTTCAGTTATAAGATGAATATGTTCTGGGGGAGCCAATGAACAGCATAGTGGCAACAGCTAATAATACTGAATTGTTTACTTAATTTTTGCTTTGCGAGTAGATCTTAAGTGTCTTCATCTCTCTCCTTCATACACACACACATACACACACAAGGGTAACTATGTTGATTAATTTTTACACAATATATATATATTTCAAATCATCATATTGCACATTTTGAATATATATAATTTCTATTTGTCAATTATACCTCAATAATCCAGCCTAATGTAAAAATTTATTGGAAGGATTAGATGTTATATTTTATTTAGTAACAAGAGATGCTGCTGTTATTTATATTATTGTTGGCCAACTCTAGGCATAGGCTTATTCCTTGTGGATCAAGTTTTGAGTAAAGTAAGCAGTCATCTCAAACATGGAGGCTGATTTTTCAAGCAGATGAGTAGGAAGGCTCGGAACCCTGAGCCCTGTTCCTTGTGTCCATGAAAGTGTGGAAGGTTTTGAACTCACCTTGGCATTGGAACCTCAAACCCACCTTGAGGACAATGGTATGTGTCTGTTGAGCATTGATCCTGATGTTTTGATTGGACTCTGGTGACAGATTGACCTCCATAGGGCTGCTCTGCCTCCTGCTGGCTTCTGGTATGCCTTCTAATCGATGGTGTCACAAGACTTGAATTACTTCTAGTAGAACCTTTGGAAACAGCACTGGGATTGAAATTTGGTCTTGTTATTTGCAAATTGTGTGACCTTGGGCCTCTTTACCTTCATTTCCTTATCTGTAAAATGGAAATACTCATTCCTGCCTCAAATGGGTGTTGATGAATTAAGTTTAAGTACATAGTAGATGTGTAATATTTGATCATTATTATTCTGGATAAGGTTTGAGGGAGGCATGTGGTTACTATGGAGGAGTATTGCCATATTGCCAAATATGCTGGTGCCCAATTATCCAGAAGCCCCCCTTTATTTCCTTAGTGAGTTTCCCACCATTTAGGGGTTAGTCCCCAGCCTCACAGGTCAAGAACTGGTCATGACTCTCAGAGTGCATAGAATTTAGGAGTGTTAATTAACATTATCTAAACTCACAAGAAGCCGGGCATGGTGACTCATACCTGTAATCCCAGCACTTTGAGAGGCTGAGGTGGGATGATTGCTTGATTCCAGGAGTTTGAGACCAGCCTGGGCAACACAGTGAGACCTTGTCTCTACCAAAAATGTAAAAATTAGCTGGGAGTAGTGGCATAGGCCTGTAGTCCCAGCTACCCCAGAGGCTGAGACAGAAGGATTTCCTGAGCCCAGGTGATCAAGGCTGCGGTGAGCTGTGATTGTGCCACTGCACTCCAGCCTGGGCAACAGAGTAAGACCCTGACTCAAAAAAAAAAAGAAAAAGAAAAACCTCACAAGAAACTGATGTATAGGCCAGGCTTGGTGGCTCATGCCTGTCATTCCAGCACTTTGGGAGGCGGAGACAAGATGATTGAACTCAGGGGTTTGAGACCAGCCAGAGCAACATGTCAAGGCCCCATCTTTACAAAAAATAAAATACAATTAGCCGGACATGGTGGCACATGCCTGTGGATCCAGTTACTTGGAAAGCTGAAGCGGAAGGATTGCCTGAGTCCAGCAGGTCAAGACTGAAGTGGCCGTGAGCATAAGTGAGACTCTGATTCAAAAAAATGAAAGAAAGAAACTGAAGATATAGACCAGAATGCTAATGCATTGTCTTATTTTGAAAAAAACAACTATAAGTGGAAAGGTATCCCCAAGGGACCACAAATCAATGTACAGTAATTTATCTCTACAAGAAAGCTACATAGGAAGTGGGCAGATACTTGATTTCCGCCTCATGCCAGCGTGTGTAGGCATCCCCTCTGCAGGCCAGATGGCTCATCTTCCCATGAGGGACCTGTCTGCCAGGCGGCCTGAGACTCCCAAGGGCAAGGAAGGGCTTTCCCCTCTGGACTTCAGGGAATCCCGCTGCCAAAGTGTTCCTCTGCATTTCCATTCCTATCAGCACCAAATACCCCTTGTGATGGACACATTCTTTCTTTAGGTATGCTAACGACATCGATAATGTGGCTGAGCCATTCTTGCACTTTCTGTTTCTGGTGTGGGAAATGTCTCTAGGATGCCTTTTGACACATCTTATCTCATCTATTGTGTGTTGGTTGTTATAGTTGAATGCTCAGAGTTTGAGGACAAGGAGACTGTCTTTGCTTCTCACACATACATATAGATGGTGACTGTGAACACATCTCAGGAGACATGGATGGACATTCCTCCCTACCTTTCAGAGACCCGAGTAGAAAAAAGCCTCTTTGTCCTGGGTTAATCTGACTTTGTATTTAGTAGAGCTGTCATTTTCCTGAGAAGCCCTACCTTTCTACCTTGGCATGTCATTGTCCTGAGATTTCATTTCCTTCTATTTATTTATGACAGAGTGACTTATATTTCACTCATTAGGTTTCTTTTTTTCTAAGTATCTCTATACTTAAAAAAAAATTGGGTGCTGGGCATGGTGGCTGACATCTATAATTCCAGCACTTTGGGGGGTCGAGGTGGGAGGATCTCGAGCACAAGAGTTCAAGACCAACCATGGGCAATAGAGCGAGACCTCATCTCTAAAAAAAATTTTTAATCAAAAAATTAGCTAGGCATGATGGCACATGCCTGTAGTCCTAGCTACTTCGGAGGCTGAGGTGTAAGGATCACCTGGACCCAGGAGGTCGAGGCTGTGTTGAGCCATGATGGTGCCACTGCCCTCCAGCCTGGGTGACAGAGTGAGACACCGATTCAAATAAAGTGGGATGACTTCCTGGAAAAATAAAGGGGGTCTGTTTTCTGAGGAAACCATTTGTGTTGTCAGAATTTATATATCAGCAGCCTCAACTCTACCTGCCTCTTTTTCTCCTCAAGTGATTTTGGTGGGCAACACATCCTGTCAGGCTTTCACATTCATCATAAAAACTCCAAAAATGCAGAGTGGAGTAGTGTTTATGTATGTTTGGGCATTATCTTTACCCAGTGACCAAAAACAATCAAAAGGAGAAACACCTTCTTAAAAGGCTACAGTGACAAGAGAAATGCAAAGTCTCAAGTAAGTTGTGGGTCAGAGATGTTCAAAGATCTACTGACCCATGAATAAAATGGAGTTAGCTTTCTGGGAGGAGGGCTTGGAGAGGCAGCATGGAAGCTGCAGGGCAGGGCCTGTGTCTCCTGCTTGGTCCTACAGAGGGAAGACTTGTGGCTAGTGCTGGATAGATAGAGAAGAAATGATAAGAGGTGGGTCACAAGCCGGATGTGGTGGCTCAAGTCTGTCATCCCAGCACTTTGGGAGGCAGAGGCGAGAGGATTGCCTGAGTCCAGAAGTTTGAGACTAACCTGGGCAACTTGGCGAGGATAGTTAGACCCCGTCTTTACAATAACCATTAAAAAAAAGCCAGATGTGGTGGTGCCCACCTGTAGTTCCAGCTACTTGGAAGGCTGAGTCTGAAGGATCACCTGAGCCCAGCAGGTTGAGGCTGCAGTGACCATGAGCATGACACTGCACTCGAGCCTGGTTGACAGAGTAAGTCCGACTCAGAAAAAAAAAAAAAAAAGAAGTGGCTCACAAACCTTCCAAAAGGAAACAAACATCTCCTAGTGTGTGGATGGAAAAGGACAGTACAAAGGACATTAATTATCTAGTGAGGAAAGCAGACATGGACACAAGACTCAGTATTCCAGAATTCTCTCTGAAATCAACAGAGATTTTATTTCGCAGATAGATGTAAATGCTTGTCCAATTCATTATTGTTTGTGTTTTTTTGTCATTGGCAAGGAAGAGCTTTTGGATACATTTCACGATAAATGTTTTGTGCTTTCTTACAAGGCTTATATGAGCCATGCAGAAGTCAGATTGGAGACTTTTTACTTAAATGTAAAAACTAGGAGGCTACATTTTTCACCCCAGAACAGATTGTTGGGGTTAATTCATCTAAATACATATTGTTACCCTGAGTTTAGAAAATAAATGACTTATTTGTTACTAAATTACCTCTCAGAAAAGTTCCATTCTAATTTCTAGAGTATAGCCTACGAACTGGGGACTCCCAGTTAACGTGGGGACTGTGGTAGAGAAATTCTCTTTCTGGGCACAGGAGAGAGCAGAGGATGGGGAACAGTGAGCATTTTTTTTTCAAAATGTAATTTTCCTCCTAAACCTTTCCACTATCTCTGCAAGTTTGATATGTCCTTTCCCCTTCCCATTAATTTATTCTATATGTCAACACGTTGGGAGTGAACGTATATTTTTTGTCTGACTGAACATATGTGTGCAGGAGAAGAAGAAAAATCACATATTACTGGAAAAAGAGATTGAGGAGAAAGGAGGGTTGAACAAGCCTAAAACAATTAGCATCTTGACACAGTCTGAATGGTTGTCCTCCCAAATTCAAATGTGATCTCGGCCCGGCTCCGGTGGCTCAGCCTGTAATCCCGCGCTTTGGGAGGCCGAGGTGAATGAATTGCCTGAGCCCGCAGGTTCAAGACCCGCCTGGGCAACTTGGCGAGACCTCATCTCTACAATAAATCAAAAAAATTAGCCGGGCGTGGTAGCGCGTGCCTGTAGTTCCAGCTACTTGGAAAGCTGAGGCGGAAGGATCGCCGGAGCCCAGGAGGTCGAGGTTGCGGTGGCCGGGAGCAGCCACTGCACTCCAGTATGGGTGACGGAGTGAGATTCCAACTCAAAAAAAAAAAAAAAAAAAAGAATGGCTAGGGTTGCTGTGTAGCGTCCATGCTGTCACAGAGGGATGAAATAGGAAGCAGGAAGACCTGTCAGATAGCTATGACAGCAGCCCAAACAAGGTGTTGGTGACCTGCACAGAGCTACGGCAGAGGAGGTAGAGAAAAGTAGCAATAATTTAGATATATTTTAGAAGTA
>CAUYQG010084649.1:0-19953 GCA_963574415.1 Tarsius wallacei | reverse complement strand
CCTGTAATCCCGCGCCTTTGGGAGGCTGAGGTGAGTGGATTGCCTGAGTCCGCGGGTTCGAGACCCGCCTGGGCAGGCGAGACCTCATCTCTACAATAAATCAAAAAAAAAAATTAGCCGGGTGTGTAGCGCGCACCTGTAGTTCCAGCTACTCGGAAGGCTGAGGCGGAAGGATCGCCGGAGCCCAGCAGGTCGAAGCTGCGGTGGCCGGGAGTGATCACTGCACTCCAGTCTGGACGATGGAGTGAGACTCCAACTCAAAAAAAAAAAAAAAGAAGAAAAAAGGGCTTTTTAAATAGGGTGGCATGCTGGACTCCGTGGATGTGAGTGCAAATTACTAGCTCTTTGGAGGATCGTTTGGCAATAGGTGTCTGGAGGTGTAAAAGTGAATGCTTCTTCCTTCACGACAAACAAAACAAAAATAAAAACCAAAAAAAAACCTTGAAAATATTCTCACCAAGTGATTTTCTCCCCAACACAATATTTCCACCTTTGAGATGACAGGCGTGGCTGCAGTGAAGACCCAGCTTGAGTATGAGAAATATCACCAAGCTGCCCAGCTGCCCAGGAGGGAAGCAGAGGAGATTGAGTGTCTGTTAAAATGTCCCCTCCCAAGACAGTGCACCTCTCCCTCAACAAGCCCTCAGACGCCAGCATCGCATAGCCTGGGTTTTGGCTTTTACAGACACACAGAGTGCCATGAAGGACCAGCTTGGGAAGAAAGAGCCCACAGGCAGGTCTCCCCTCTCTTTTCTGTCTTAACTCCGTTTTCTTTTTAACATGATTGTCCCATAGTCTCCTTGAACTGCTGGCCCAACCTGGAGGGAGACTGAATTGTTGTAATGGAAAGTTTTGCCTAGTCAGCCATTTGGGTACATGACGTCTCCTCTGTTTTCTGCATTCTGTCCACAGAGAGATCATAAAATAATGCATTGGCCACTAGCTTCCTGCATAAACTATGACAAGCTGAAACCCACAAGGAATAACTTTTTAAATGTCGATGACCCTTTTTCTGAATTTGAAATTCATTTTGCATTTAAACCTTCTCTTCTTATCAAAACCTTTTTTCCTCTTATAGAAAGCGGCAAACTTCTTGATTTTAACCCCTGCAAAATACATTTATCAGCATGAAACAGGGATATTATAGAATCAAAGTATTTCATTAGCATGGTTTAGAAGAGGTGAATTTAAATTTAAAGGAGAAAACGTGTAGAAGCATATTGAAAAGACGGGTTTCCTCAAGCAGCATCTTAGTCCGTTTTCTGCTGTCATAAAAAACTAAGTAATTGGTAAAGAAAAGACATTCATTTATCTCACGGTTCTGGAGCTGGGAAGTCCAAGAGCATGACATTGTCATCTGGCCAGGGTTTTCTTTTGTGTCAAAACACAGTGGAGGGCAAGAGCACCAGAGAGAGCTATTATCACAGAACTACCCCCAAGGGAGCAAACCCACACATGGATTGCAGCATTCGTCCATGTGTGAGAGCAGAGGGATCAGGTCTCCAACACACAGACTTTTGAGAGACATGCTCAAACCACAGCAAGGAGAAAGTACATAGTATTTATCTTTTAATCAGCCAGTGACTGTTTTTAAAAATCAAAGATTTACTGAACAGCAACCAGCTGCTAGGAACCACAATGAATGACGTGTACTTTGGTGTTGTACAGGTATGGAAGGCCAGCAGTAGAAACACGGACTTAAATAGGCAGCATAAGGCCTTCAGACATTTTTGAGAAACAGAGAGGATAACCAAAATATTACATCTGACATTATAATTTAAGTCCACAAATCTTTTTTTTTTTTTTGAGTTGGAGTCTCACTCTGTCGCCCAGACTGGAGTGCAGTGGCCGCTCCCGGCCACCGCAGCCTCAACCTACTGGGCTCCAGAGATCCTTCCACCTCAGCCTTCCAAGTAGCTGGAGCTACAGGCGCGCGCTACCATGCCCGGCTGATTTTTTGATTTATTGTAGAGATGAGGTCTCGCTTGCCCAGGCGGGTCTCGAACCCGCGGGCTCAGGCAATCCACTCACCTCAGCCTCCCAAAGGCGCGGGATTATAGGCTGAGCCACCGAGCCTGGCTAAGTCCACAAATCTTAGTAGCTACTGCCTGGGGGCTAATCTGGTCCCCTCAAGCTAAGAATGCTGTGTACATTCTTAAGTATTTAAAGAAAAATCATCTTTAGTGATGTGAAAATAAAACTTTGGGCACATTATTAGATTGTGTTTGTCTACGACTGCTCTCATGCTGCAATAGGAGGCTTGAGTGTGTACATAGCTGAGGTTTGAGGTGTGTCCCAATAAGTAGGGCCATCTCCCCTCCCACTCAAGCCCTAGGCAAGTTAAAAGATAAAAAAGCAAAGCAAATGTTATTCTAAAAATATGAGTCTATTAAAGCTAATAAAGCTAATATTAAATCTGCTAACAGAACCACCTAATATTGAATCTCTTTTTAAGAAGATTTACCTATTGCCAGGCTCAGTGGCTCAACCTGTAATCCTGCGCTTTGGGAGGCTGAGGTGAGTGGATTACCTGAGCCAGCGGGTTCGAGACCCTCCTGGGCAACTTGGCAAGACCTCATCTCTACAATAAAATAAAAAAATTAGCCGGGCGTGGTAGAGCATGCCTGTAGTTCCGGCTACTTGGAAGGCTGAGGCGGAAGGATCGCCGGAGCCCGGGAGGTCAAGGCTGCGGTGGCCAGGAGCGTGCCACTGCACTCCAGTCTGGGCGACAGAGTGCAGTCAAAGCTCAAAAAAAAAAAAAAAAGATTTACCTGTCAAATCAAAGGAAGTACTGGGCAACTGTAGGCTCCCGTATGGGGGAAGATCTCTTTGGTCATAGGGATGCCTATTCCCTAGAAGCGGTTTAGTTCCAAAGAGGAGGAAGGGGGGGCTGGTAAGCTCCTTATACCGAATTTCACATGACAAACTCACCAACCCAATCAGATGAGGCCATCTCACTTCTCAGGGAGGAGGAATCGCAGAGGTGGGAAGAATCTATGAGCCTTTTCTTCTCCTGGAAACTGAAGGACTGAGAATAAATATTCCACCCCAGCTATCCTCACTGTTTTTTGTTTGCTTGACCCTCTGGTCTTAAACCAAAAGCCAATGGTCACCCGCAGCTGTGGCTATCCTCTTCAGGGAAGACATCACCACACCGACAGTGTGGTCCTCATCTTCCTCGATGACAAATAACTGGCCCACTGTGGCTGCTCTTGGGGTCACTTGCATGAAGTGTAGGTTTTGCACATAGAAGCTTCTAAAATTCCTTAAAACCAAGTATTAATACAATTAAAATAGACTCTGTAACCAAAGCTTTATATCCAGTCCCCACACTATTTCCCATCCAAAAGTTTCTAGCCAAGTTGTCTGACACAGCCCATCTGAAGTATCATAAACAATGAAATTAAGGACAACATTACAATACTGCCATATGAAAGGACTAGAGAAACTTCAGGATTAAATTGCTGGTAATAAAAAGGGTGCTCAATCTAAATACACACCTCCTCTCTCCATTATCAAACTCCCAGGGAAAATCTGAATTCCGAAAATGTAATTTCTCACAAGGAAAAGTCTAGAAAAGTCAATGTGCCAGTTGTTCACACTCCCAAGAGCTTATATCCCTGGCCTCTTCTGTCGCTTTTCTTCCTGGGCTCCATGCTTCAATTACTCTTGCCACTTACGCCCTGGTCTCTTGCACTAGAAATCTGGGCGTGTGTTCCATCATCTGCTACACATTCACAAGCATTTGACTGCCACATCCTAATTATTCCATCTCCTAAGTCATCCTGACATGTGTCCAGTCCTCCTATCCTACTATCCTCTAGTAAATACTCACCTAGGGAAAGCTCTTACCAGCCCTTAAGTGGGTTCTTGTAAAAGCCTCTCACAGGTCTCCCCCTTTCAGTCTTCTCTCCTCTACCTGTCATCCACACTAGACAGGAATTACACCTGATTCACCCTCATCTACTGGCATAGAAAGTTCTGTGATATAGAAGGGTAAGTGAAAAAAAAAAATTCTATAAAACAAAAGAAGTATCAACCCAACTATAAGTAATGGAAAAGGAAGCAATCTATATGCATGATGCTTATAAATAGATAGATGCAACTTCTGAGTATTTGGAAATACCAACTGTTTACAGTGGTTACCTTTGGGGACAAAAGACAGTAAGACTAATTGGGAAGGGTGGATTTGAGGGTGGAAAGATATGTTATTCTACATAATTCTGCATTACTTAATTTTTCTATGAACTGTGCACTATGCGCTTTATTAGAAAAAGCAAAACAATGTCTGAAATACATAAAGCACCAACAGTAAAACAAAAACGTAGTGTCTATATGAAACTATGGAAAGCCCCAGACACAGTGTCTAGTCAGTAGGCTTCTTGTTCTGAGATTGAAGTGTTAAATGTCTTAGTAAGAACAGCAATGAACAGTGGGAAGTGGGGTCAAAAAAAAGAGGGCTGGCCAGGCACGGTGACTCAGCCTGTACTCCCAGAACTTTGGGAAGCTGAGCTGAGAGGATTGCCTGAGACCGGGGCTTTGAGACCAGCCTGGGCAACTTGTCTCTACAATAAAATCACAAAAACTAGCCAGGTGTGCATCTGTAGTTCCAGCTACTTAGAAGGCTGAGGCAGAAGGGATCACCAAAACCCAGCATGTCAAGGCTACGGTGGCCATGAGATTGCCACTGCACTCTAGCCTGAGTGACAAAGAGTGAGACTCCAGCTCAAAAACAATAAAAGAGGGCCAAACCAAGATATATTTGCAATGGAGAAACATCCAAATCCATCACCCACCCTGGCAGATAAAAGAGAATTAAGCATCTAAGTTTACTTCAAAGTTTCCATCTTGACAGGAGTGACCATTCACAAGTGGCATAAATGGTAGACATGTGAAGCTGACATTCTTTTTAGGTGATATTTTTATATTCATCTTAATTGACTGAGTTTGAGGTGAGGATAAGATGTTCAGGCAGAGGCGTTGTATCTGTAGCCTTGACAGCAGACGTCAAGGTGGAAGACTAGACTATTTTGCTACCAAGTATGGAGGATCATGAGTGAGAAAGTGACAGTCTGCAGCCCAGAAGAGAGCCCTCTCCAAAGCCTAATGTACCTCGACACCATGATCTCGGTTTGATTTCCAGCCTCCAGGACCATGAGTCCTGGTGGGGAAGGAAGAGAGAGAAACACAGCCAAAGGACTGAAAGCAAACCTTCCCAAAGAGTCATGGAAGCACCAAAAGGCAACGGCAAGACCAGACCAGGTAAAGAAAGTGAACTGTACAGTCTGAGAATTCAACAGAGGAAACATTCCAAGTCCTGTTGGAAGGTTAGCGATACTGGATTTTACAGTGACATCAGGGATGAGTGTGGATGAGAAAAGTCCTTTGAATTTGATGAGAAATAGTTATCCGTGATCTTAGAAAAGTTTCTTTAAGTATAAAGTTCCCCTTTTAGGAATATATACTAAAACAGGCTATCTTGTGTGAATCAATATGCTCTCCCATGTTAAACATATCCTCTGTGAGAAGAAGCTAGTGTGGGCAAATGATGTGAGCAGATGATAAACAGACGGTGAAACACAAATAGCTATCAAGTGCATGAAGAGACCCTCAAGCTCATTTGTAATCAGAGAAGTGCAAATTACAGTAAAATGATTTACCACTTTACAACCATCTGATTGGCAGACATGGGAAAGTTTGAATAGTGGTAATTATTAGTAGGGATGCGGAACACCCAGACCAGCTTCATCTTGCTCAAGAGCTCTCTGGCAGTACTTATTCAGATGAAAACTGCACACCTCCCACGGCACAGTGTTACTTTTCCTGGTTCAACAGCCCCTGAGACAAGGAAAGGATGTTCTGTGAGGCGTGTACCACTCAGAAGGGATTAGTTGACGTTGGGGTAACCTCCAGACCTCTGACACTTGAACGACACGAGTCTGGGTTTTTCTCGCACTGCAGTCCATCCCAGCTGGCAGGTAAACCTGTTTGTTGTGTCCACATGGAGTACAATCCACCTTGAAACTGCCTGTCACTGTGGCGAGGGGAAAGATGAACACCGTAGGGCATCAAGCCGGCAGTTAAATGCTCCAGGAAGAAGTGGCACGTGCCGCCTTGGCCCACACTCATGGCCTGAAATAGATATAATAAGTGGGTCAAGATATAATGCTCCTCCCATGGACTCGCACACTGTCAGTTGTGGACTGAATGCCTGTGCCCAGAATTCCTATCCCTATCTTGCAATGTGACAGAATTAGGAGGTGGGGGATTTGGGAGGTGGTTGGAATTGGATGAGGCCATGTGAGTGGAGCTCTCAGATGAGAATGGCGGTCCTTACAAGAATCCTGAGAAAGCTTGCTTCTCTCAGCTCTCTGTCAGGTGGGACCACAGTGAGAAGGTGGCAGTCTGCAGCCCAGAAGAGAGCCCTCTCCAGAGCCTAATGTACCTTGACACCACGATCTTGGTTTGATTTCCAGCCTACAGTACTGTGAGAAATACATTTCTGTTGTATGTAAACCAGCTAGACTATGGTAATTTGTTAGAGCAACCCAAACTGCTTAATGGACTTTGAGAACCAGAAAGACTTCCAAAAAAAAAGTCAATACAGCATTGTGGCAACAGACATGCAGTCAATTTAGAATTCCATCTCAAGAAGAATTCTCTAGGGTTTCTATGGGATACCAAGCAGTAATTAGAAGCAAGAAACTAGAAAATACACAGAAAAGTGGACAGATAATAAAATAAATGCTAAGTAGGAAAATGGATAAGATAATGAGCTTTTCTTTTAGCATGATGTTCACATTAATGTGTATACCTACACCAGACAAAGATACAAGAACACATAGGAATTCAAAGATACGTATCAAACACACTTGAGTCAGTTGACTGTGGGGTAGGGGAAGGTGATTGAGAGTAGGAGAAGGAGGGGAAAATGGCAAATTAGGTAAATAAAACAAAAGGGCATCCCACACTGGCTCTGAGGATAGCTGCCATGGGTGGAAGAACATGACTAACTTGGAGAACTGGAGGGAAAATGTAGGAGGATTTACAAGCTGACCCAGCAAACCATTGCTGGTTGATGAGAGAAAGAAAAAGGGTGGAGTAGAAAAAGGGTCGAGTCAGTCCATGCTGGGGGAGATGTGGCCCTGTGTGTGCTGCCTTTTGTGGAGGCGAATGGTAATTCCAGCTACAGGACAGGAAAAGGTGAGGAACGGTAGCTCAGAGGAGGACAAATTACTATCAGCCACTGCTTCTTAGAAATGTGAAATCAATAAAGAATACTAATTGCTGTTCTTTGTTTTTAAAGAAACTGTACTTGCTGATGAAGACAGATAGAGAATTAATAAACTACCCCTGCGGGGCCCTTTGTGACACTCCTGACAACTGGGCCTGTCCCCGCCCCTGCCTCCGAGGTGGGCTCTCCCTGGAGATTTGACAACAGTTCCACTTAGGCCCATCTATCTGCTGCTGAATTCGTTGCCTTCTTGGACTTATGCACTTCTCAAAATAGGTCACCCTGTCTGTGACTGGGCCCACGTCACACGGCCCATCTGCCTCTCGCTCCGCCCACAAGTGAGCAGTGATGCGGTGCTCCCTGACCTGATGACGAACACCCCCTGTCAGCTTTGACGCCGCCATCACCCCTCCAGCCCCGACCCTTCCTCACACTCAAGCAGCACAGCACGGAGACTTGCTTGGGGACCTCACTCCTCCGTCTCTTTCCCGGGTTGCACGTCCAGGTCGGAAGCCACAGTGAGTGGGATGTCTGCTGGGGACTGCCAGAAAGCCACAGCTTCAGAGCCTTCTGATAAAGACTGTCCCTCACCTTTCCTTACTTTATATGACATTGGGCCATTTAAAAAAAAATGCATTTGCACTTGCAAATCTTCCTGAATTTCCTGGTTAAATGAAAAAAAAAAGTTAAAATTAGCCAGTTGACACAATTGCAGTGTCGAAAAAGCTGGAGTGATTTTTGTGGTTAGCCAAAGCTTCACAGTTCTCTTTTGGGAAAAGCATGACCTCGGTTTTATAGATCCAGAACTCGATGCCACATCGGAAATAGGCTCAGACAAAGGCAAGAAATAGTAACGAGAGGAGGAAGGGCAGAAGGACAGAGTGGAAACCGTGGGAGTGGGAAGTGGCTTCTCATATACTTGCATCTTGACTAATTTCACGTTGCACCAAATGTTCGAAACAAAACTTAGCTGGGTTAATTCTAATATCTTTGCAGACCTTAAGGATAATTTATTAATGCTTGATTTGCTTTTATTCAGAACTCAAAACCAAATTGACATCAGAAAATACACTATTAGTTAGAGCTGCAGATGGCTTACGGACAGATTCTAATAAACATTGATTTCTACTGAGGTGAAGATCAAGGTAAAAAAAAATCAATCAATATTCTTCCATTCCAACAAAATCCTCATATGACCCGCATCAAAATCCAGCGGGTGTGATTCTTCTCTCTTCACCCTGGAGAGCCTGTGAAAATGATGGCATCCTCCAGAGAAGTGAGAACATTATTTCTCAGAACCCTCCTCATCTTCCTCTTTGGCCTTCTTCCTGTCCCCAAGTGAATAGAGTCCTGTCCAGCCTCCTTGGCCAGAAGCCAAATGACTAGGTCACAAAAAAGGGAATGTCTCTTCATTAATGTCCGCTGCTTCAAATTAGGAGTAACAGTTCTCCTCTTTGGCAATTCCAAAAAAGAGAAAAGAACACGACGAAAACACAGTACGGTTGAATTAGTAGTAGAGTAAGTCAGACATATTTTCATATGCTTCCTAAAAATCCTACAGTATTTTTGATAAACATTTCATGTACCATGCCTCAAAAACCTTTGAAAAATAAACTAAACAAAAATTGAATTTTTCCCACTATCACTATAGCAATAACATTTAATTTCTGGATGTTTAAATTGTTGCCGTGCTCTTCATACCTCTGAGTTACAGACCGAGAAGTTTCCCTCGTCAGATGACTTCCTCAACAATCAATACCTGCTCGTCAATGTTTCTTCCTTAATACCGACAATTGGAAAGTCACCCAAATCGCACAGAAAAAACTGCCAACTTTAAAAATAAGCAAAATGCATTTCTCACACACACGCGCGCACGTGCGCAGTCGCACACTTACAGCCCACGCAGGGGCCATCCCAGCGAACAGGCCCCACGGCCTACCACATGAACCGTATTTCTCCTTCCTCACTCCCTCTCTTCTTGCCTATTTTGAAAAGCAAGATCAAGCAGTCAGCTGTGAAAGCGTACCGTGACAGGCGTAAGCTGCTCCAGTCACATGAGATGAGTCAGCCCACAAAAGGGGGAGCTGGAATTTGGGCCAGGCTCACCTGCTCACTTGATGGGCAGAACAGGCCTCTGGGAGGCTGACAGAGCCGTAGCAAGGTCGGAGAGCTGGAGCGGGCGGGAGGTCGCTGGCAGGTAGCTGGCAACACCAAGGTCCCGCGTGCGGCTTGTGGAAATTCCACATCAGAGATGGGACTGGGAGAAGCTTCGGTGCTTCTGTTAAAGGGAGATTTTGAACAGGGGGACAGTCTTTAAGAAAGGAGGAAGAAGAAAGGAGCAATTATGAACGGCTGCTTCTGTTGATTGGAATGAAACTCCCCACAGTGGAAACATCCTGCTTGCAGTCTCTGTGCCCTGATGCTGGGGGTCAGCCTGGCTCCATTTTTGTCTCAGATTATAGCAGGATCACTTTGGACTCAAAGTGACCTTTCCTCTGCCCTTCTTCTCTTTATTTCCCTGATTTTCCAGAGGACTTGAAGCGACCGACACTGTCGGACTGTCATGAGCTGCAGGTAGCCTTTCTAATAAATAGGAAACTGGAAATTTCTTCCTCACGGGTTCCCTGGGATCAAGGAAGCAATGAACATGATGCCATCGAAAGGATCAAGTTCAAGTCACACACGCCCCAAACTGCTGTACAAGCCCATCTCGGTCTATTCGGAAGCATTTGGGTTTAGTTTTAACTTTACGTTAGATTTAGTTTTTTTGCTGAGGAATTGCTTTGTTGAGTGCTTATCTGTTGAGTACCTACTCTGTAGGCCTGTGGACCCTGCAATTATCATAGTGAATAGGACACACGCTACAAAGAAGTTTTTGGTCTGATGGTACGTTGGGTAGATGGACAACTATTAGATAAGTTGCCGTGAAATTTAGCTTACTACAAATAAACAAATCTTGTGATTCCTCCAGGGACAAAAATAATTAAAATTTCTTAGGATTTATTGTAATATATAAATGTAAGGGGGCCCTCTATATCTGTGGGTTCCACGTCTGTGGGCCTAATCAACCGTGGTTGGAAAGTATTCAGAAAAGAAAATCCAAAATGTTTCAAAAGGCAGAACTTGAATCTGCGCATGCTGAGTCGGGCGTTGAATCTATGTGGATGAAGTGACGTGGAGGCATTGCATTAGGTATTGCAAGTCACCTAGAGTTAATTTAAAGAACATGAGAGGATGTACATAGGTTGTATGTGAATGCTACATCACCTTGTAGACATAACTTGAGCATCTACAGATGTTGATATTCTTGGGTGGGGTGTATCCTGGAACCAATCTCTCATGGATAGTGAGGGATAACTGTACATTGCTTAGAGTTAGCAGTCAACTTTTGGGAACTGCCTCTCCCACTTTCCAAGGACCTAATAAACTCTTAAGTGGGTACACCTGACCTGAGTTGAGGGTCCAAAAGGGTACTTGTTCTAGTCCAGGCCAATCCGAGTAGCCTAGCCCCTGACCACAGTTGATCCTCCCAGGGGTGGGCAACCAATCTCAGCCAGGTTATCCTGCAGAGGGGAAGTGGGCCTGAGAGGCGGTCATGGAGATGGGCAATGTCCAGACTCCTGTGGTTTCTGTCATCTAGCAGCTTCCATGTCTCCCAGCAACACTTTTTCAGTGCTTCTTTGGATTTCTTGGGGTCGTACACACACTTTTTGCTTAAGTTTGTTCAATTTGAATTTCAACCAAATGCATCCTAATAGAGTTGGGAGGAAAAGCAAAAATTGGAAAAGCCTGTGTCGGGTAGAGGCCCCCAAGGGAATTTCCCGGTGATTTCCTGCCTGTTGTTTTCCACACATCTGTGCAATTCTTTACCCTTGACTTTGATAGAGTTTACAACTTGCTTCTAACCAACAGAATAGAACAAAGACAATGAGATAGAATTCCCTTCATTAGATTATGGAAATGGGCAGTTTTAAATACTGCAAAAATCACACAAATCAAAAGAGCAAAATAATTGCTTTTCAACTGCCTGGGACTCCTGCCCTGTGGCTTTGCGTCCCCATCTTGGATGTATCAGCCCAGTGGTAGGAAGAGTGTATGAAAGTCATTCCACTTGGACCATCTGCCTAACTCTTCACGACAATGACTGTGAGCCATGTAAATACATTCCATATAATCTAAAGTTACTTGCTGTCAACTCAACTTCCCCTAGTCAAATTCAAAAGCTGCCCGTGATCACTGGAATGCAAGCTCATAAGGGGAAAGTCTAGCAAAGGGGAATGTGGAGTACAGAGAAGTTGCAATCGTACCAATGACGATTAAAATCTTCCATGTCAGCAAATCTGACAAAGACATACAATCACATGACCACATCGGTAAGTCCCTTGCAGCAGCATGAACTCATGAGTGCTGAAACTTAACCTTCACCAGTTTCCTAGTAATATACCTTGGCTTTGTCCACAATCACAATGTGAATGGCAGAACCTGGATTAAAACTACATCTCCTTGATAGCCAGTCTTGTAAAAGTCCTAGTAATAGAACCAGAGTAAGAAGGCTAGTGTTAGGGGTATGTGTGTGTGTGTGTGTGTGTGTGTGTGTGTGTGTGTGTGTGTGTTTCCAGTTACATAATAAATAATCTATTGAGAGCTCAACAAACAAGTTTCAGTCCTCAAAAAAATCTGTAAGTTAGCCAAAGTGTACAAAGGTAGTCGGTATTAATTAGAAAAAATATTCCACAGTTTATGGATGAATAAAGCTGCAACTGGATATTGTACAAGGGGCACTCCTCTGCAAGAACCAGAATTATCTTTTGGAGGGCAGGCCCTTTGTAGTACACTCATAATTTGTTCTTCTGGATCAAATGGCCAACCAAACTTCTGAGATGGTTTATCACGATTGGCAGAAGAAACATCGTGACTTGTGACAAACAGGTGACTGTTTCTTCCACCATGACAACACACCCGCCCACACCACACTGAGTGTTCAGCAGCTTTTGACCAAAAATGGCATGACACCTGTGCCCCACCTACCCTATTCACCTCATCTCACCCCCCGCCCCGCCCGCCCGCCACAGCAGCTATTTTTTGTTTCTCTGGATGAAAAAAGTCTTCAAAGGAAATGTTTTGCTGATGTGAAAGAGGTGAAACAAAAAATGGCAGAAGCACTAAGAGGCATCAAAATGGATGAGTTCAAAAACTATTTGAGCAGTGGAAAAAGTATCTCGATAGGAGTATTGTATCAAATGGAAAGTGCTTCAAAGGTGATTGAAGTTTAAACATGTAAAAAACAAAATGCACAATTTTTTATGAGTAAATTCAATTTTTGAGGGGGCCCCCCTCATATTCCACATTAGATTAAGAAAGTAGGTTGCAACTTGTTTTTTGCAAATTAATTTGGCAAGGATGTGCTTCCCAGGAAACGAGGAGTGCTTTGGAACAGGCTGAGGCTATGAATCATCATCTCTCTGTTGACAAAATATCCAAAATGTAGACCCATCTCATTAATGAAGTCATGTACAGACAAGCGTGGGTGTCCTGAGTCTCCCTCTTTATCTCTCCCCAACCCTTTCACTACTGCTGTCTTAAATGAAAGATGATCACATTACAATCAGTTATGTGGCAATGATATGAATCCATGAACCAAGGCCAGGAAAGAATTGTCCGAGGCAGGTTAGATCCTGAATAGTGGTAAGGATAAGAGGTCAGGAAGGAGAGTAAACCCTTGAGCCACATATAATGGCCCGGAAAGGCTAAAGTAAAATTTTTAGTTTCTGAGGAAAAGAAATAGAGAGAACAGGATTAATATGGATAATCCTCTAACATGAAAGTTTCCAGCTAAAATCATGAGTGCACAACCCGAAGTCCTCTTTCTAGACTAGACAGTAACATTCCATAAATGAAGACCAATGAACTCATGTACTCTAAATTGGCCATGGTGTCACTGGGATAATATGGGCTCTCAAAAAATATCACCAGTTTTAGGAATTTTGTTACAATTGAAGATATGATTTTGTACCATTTATGGGAATTTGAATATTGTTAAATCAGTTTCAATATGAGTTTTTATAGTGTCAAATTAATATCTGAAAAACACTTCAGTGATGCAGTGGAAGGGTGACTTGAATATCTGAGTTTTATTAGGGATGAAATTTCTGTCTTCATTACCAAGGAGAGTAAGAGCGTATTGGTTATTTTAATTCTCTATCCCTTCTTGGCTATATTCAGACAAGTATCTTCTGTTGTATCACAAACAGGCCGTCAATTCAGAACGCAAACTAGTGCGGCCTCTCTGGAAGACAGTGTGATGATTTCTGAAAGAACTAGAAATTGACCTTCCATATGACCCAGAATTCCCCTATTGGGAATAAACCCAGAGGAATGCTAATCATTCTACAAAAAAGATACCTGCACACATATGTTTGTTGGAGCTCTATTCACAATAGCAAAAATATGGAACCAACCATGCTGCCCATCAAAGCTGGACCGAATTTTTAAAAATGTGGTACATATATGCAATGGAATACCATGCAGCCTTAAAGAAGGACAAGTATATGGACTTTGCAGCAACTTGGTTGGATTTGGAGTCGATCATACTCAGTGAACTCTCACAGAAACAAAGAAGAGAATATCATATGTTCTCACTTATTAGCAGACCTTGAACAATTATAATACTATAAGAAAGCGATTGGCAGTAGTGGGAAGCTGTCACCGGAGGGGGGTGGAATTGGCAGTTGAGGGAAACTGCTAGGGGAGGGAGGGCATACCTCATCAACAAGGATATGTGCATCATCAATGTTTGTATACCTAACCCTGAATTGTGCTCCACATCTTTATAATAAAAATAAATAAATAAATAAAATAAGTAAATTCTTGATATATCCAAAAAACTCTGATTGGGTGTTTGGTGCACGTCTTTTGTGTTTCTGTTTCTTCCTGTGACTTCCACATGGATAGTTCTTTATCACAAAAGTATGCAAATAAAGTATCCTGATATAAATTACATATATTGGTGATTGTTAAAGACTCTCATGCCTTGAAAGATGTTGGAGATTAACCTATAGGTTATCTTATTTTTAAAAAGTGCTGCCACTCAAAAAAGTAAATTCTGTAGATTCAGTTCCATAGAAATTGTAATGTCATTTCGATTACTAGTTTTCATGGCGATTATTTTAAAATGATGTATAATAGACTTACTTAACGTAGAGGAGATTAACTATGATAAAGACATTTTTCATTCTAGTATTTCACTCAATGAGTTCATTCAGAAGTGGATCTTTATTATTATTTGTTAGTTTTAAAACGAAAAGAAATAAGATGCAAAATTAAATTCGACCCATAGGCAAGAGGCAGTTCTATGATTTAAATGCTTTTGTTCTCTTTGAAACTCACATTGAAGTTTAGTCCCCAGTGCAGCAGTACTGGAGAGTGTGGGGTTTAAGAGGGGATCAGGCCATGAGGGTTCTCCCTCGTGAATGAATAGTGCCCTGTGAAAAAGGACCTGCAGAAGTGGGTTTGCTCTTTTGCTCTTCTGTCACGTGAGAACACAGTACTTGTTTCTTTTTGTCCTTTCTCCTTCCACTCTGAGGGCACAGCAAGAAGGCCCTCACCAGATCTCAGCACTTTAATCTTGGACTTCCCAACTCTAGAACTAAATAAGAAATAAATGTCTAGAACTAAGTAAGAAACAAATGTCTCCTTTTTACAAGTTACCCAGTCTGTGATATCTTGTTATAGCAACAAAAACAGACTGATAAAGAGAGTTGGTTGCTTAAATGTCAGTCACCGAAGTACTCTCCATTTGATGCACTGTTCCTACCAAGACACCTTTTCCATAGCTCAGATAGTTTTTGAATTTGTCAATTTTGATGCCTCTTGGTGCATCTGCAGTTTTTTGTTTCACCGTTTCCACATCAGCAATAGTTTTCCTTTGTGGACTTTTTTCATCCAGAGAAACAAAAAAAGTTGCTGGGGAGGGGGTGGGGCAGTGAGATGAGGTGAATAGGGAGGGTGGGGCACAGGTGTTATGACCTTTTTGGTAAAAAACTGCCGAACAAAAAATGCATATATGCCCTGATAACTTTACCTCCTCTGTGATTGGTGCGCAGTGACTGTCCGTCATATATGCATTTGGCTATGGTTTAGCCAGGTCTAGGTTCTCCATTAACAGGCGCAGAGTTTGGAAGTGGTCTCTGTGTTTGCTTGTTCTTAGTGTATTTTGACCTATTGATATTTCAATGACTGGAGTAAGATTTACAGGTTTGCTAAGTACTCAAAAGAGAGTGTGACAGGTACACGAGTCCATACCAGAGTCAAAAGTAGGCACTTCCTTAAAAGTTTTAGCAATAAGCATTTGAATTCTTGAGGAGACAAAGGTTTAAGAATTGCCTGCAGTGCAAACTGGTTGGAAGATATACAGACTAACACAGTGAACAAGAAAACATCCCAGCAGCCACAGTGGTGCTCCTGGTGTGGCCTTCTAGTCATCCATGTACAAAATATAAATGATATCTTTGTATCTGAAAAACAAATTGGCCAAAATCATCTAAAAAAGCAGGAACCTGCATCCATGAACCCACCCGCTTCTCTACGACCAGCTGTCCTGTCACTGACAGTGGAGAGTTCTGCACAGATCAGGGCCTAGACATCTATCACAAAGTCTCCTTCATGAAGGCTGTTTCTCATGTCAGGCACATCAGTGCTGGGGGCAAAATCGTCAAAATGAGGAAGAAAAATTTCTGTGATTACATTTCCAGTACAATTTGGGATTACAACCATGACAAAATAAATGTCTGAAATTACATAAGATATTGATGGTGATGGATAAAAAAGTGGGAGAAGATTTATGGCATGAGAGAATTCTGGTTAATAGACTTAATTAAGATTAAGGAAAAATATTTCCATAAAGATAATCTTTGACATCTAAGTCTTTACGTTCATAAGACATTTTGATGATTAATTTTATGCCAATTTGAGTGGGCCATGGGTTGCCTAAATTAAACATGGTTTGGGGGTGTGTCTGTGATGGTGTTTCTGGATGATATGAGTATTTCATCAGTGGACTGAGTAGGCAGTCCTCCCAGTGGGTGTTCGTGGGCATTACCCAGTTTGCTGAGGGCCAGAATAGAATAAAAGGTGAAAGAAGGAGAAATTCACTACTCCTTTCTGGCCTCTCTGTTTGAGTTGGTTCATGTGTGTATGAATATATATACATATATAGGTATATATGTGAATATATATTGCAACAAGGAATTAAGTAAGGGAAATTATAGTGCAAGGATACCTGGAGACTTAGAAGAATGAAAATACTTAAAAGTATCAGTCAAGAAGCTATAGAAATGGTAAGTCATTGATCTGGGAAAACAAGAATGTTAGTTTTGGAACAATCAGAGCTGTAAGACTATGTTTAGACACTAGACAGTACACTGGATAGCATTTGCCGTCGTGGTTCAGGTAGGGATAACTTCTGATTCACTAATGTGTATTAAAGGCAAAGAACTTCAGCAGCTGTACAGATTAAAATATAGTTTTTTAATCTAATGTGTTACCCTTGAGTTAAAAGATATAAATAAGGTTATTTGCCTAACTCCTTGCTCTTTTCTAACCCAAATAAGTTGACATTTCTGACTTATTTGTTTGACTATCTGGGAAGACTCCTAGTCAGTATTTAAAGCTATGTTAGATTAGTCTTCATTTTTCCTGCGGGCTTCCACTATTTAAACAGATACATAATTTTTCCTCCATGTTGTCAATTCCACACAATTTTGTTAAAGTTTCAAGATTTTAAGTAAAGCTACATGATTATTGTTTTGAGATTTGAATTAAAGCTGTAATTTTTTTTCAATTATGTTTGTGTTTTCATTATGTAAAAACGTGTCAGCTTTGTTGAATAGAAGTGGTTTGTGAAGCTTACATTCTCCAGTCTTCTCATTTCAGTCGTGCTTCCTGCCTCTAATTTTTCTCTTCCAAAGAAGCCATGATTATAAAACACACAAGATAGCATTTTTGCTAAGTACCTCAAAATGTCCACTCTCCCCAAAATAGCCGAAATAGCAAATTCAAACTACTTTTTACTTCATGGTACATTGATATGTTTCCCTGATATAAAATCACTTGTGATACTTATTTTAAAATAAAGATTTTAGAGCCTACCACAACTCAGTTCCCCAGTGATTCTTAGAATGAGCCACATTTGGAAGACATTATATCACACACCTCCTTATCCTGTAGACAGAGTCAAAAGATTAGAAGAATGCTTTTTGCATATGCAGTCTTTAGAGTTCTTTTCATTAATAGTAACATTCAAAGACTTGAGAATGAGTTTTCAAGGGACTTATCACTCCTCTCACAACTGACGGCACACTAACATCGACTCTTCAGTAACTGGACGTCTCCAGTATGGGGAGGGAGTACAACTGTGGATTATAGTTGCAACAGCTCAGTGCTGAGCCCAGAACTGCATGACAATATGCAGAAAAGCTTTGGATGACTTTCATTTAAAGGCATCAATTAGAAAGTATTGCTAAAGAATGCCCTGGTGTCTTTTGGCTCAAGTTAGATTAAGAGATTTAAAAATGATGCATTTTTCAAATAAAAAATGTTTAATATTAAAGAATAAAACATGATATCATTTATTTGTGTATCAAATTTGTTCTGAAATAAAGAACACATTAGGGACAACTCTTGAGTCAAACTCAGATTATATCATGACCCCTTAGACACCCTACCACCTTAGATCCCTGCATATTTGAGTTGTCCAAAATTTTTGAACTTCATTAAAATCCAGGCTAATCACTGATTTTGATAAATTTCTGCAATTCCATACTCTTATATCATCTCCTGAGAGTGCCTTTTCTTTCTTCTGACACTTTCTTACTACTTACAGTAAATCTTCCCCTCACCTTAACAAGTTGCTCTAACATATATACAAAAGCTCACACAAGCCCGGTACCTCTGAAATGTGTCTTTATAACAATTATTCTAGAGGCCAAAACCCCATCTGGGAAAGCATTGGGACAACCTTTCATTTATCTCATCTTACCCCAAATTTCATGAAAGCAGACATAAAAAGTCCTAAGACTTCATGGAGGACAGTGGCATCAGGCAAGTACATAGATACAAAATAAGAAATCAAGCAATGGAGCATGGACTTTTAAAATCTGACTTTAGCCGGGCTCGGTGACTCAGCCTGTAATCCCGCGCCTTGGGAGACTGAGGTGAGTGGATTGCCTGAGCCCGCCCGCCTGGGCAACTTGGCGAGACCTCATCTTTACAATAAATTAAAAAATTAGCTGGGTGTGGAAGCGCTCTCCTGTAGTTCCAGCTACTTGGAAGACTGAGGCGGAAGGATCGCCGGAGCCCAGAAGGTTGGGCTGCACTGCACTCCAGTCTGGGCGACAGAGTGAGACTCCAACTCAAAAATAAATAAATAAATAAATAAAATAAAATCTGACTTTAGTTTTTGAATAATAATGTTCATTATTTATTTAAATTATTTATTTAAATTAGATTTATTTAAAATCTAATTTTATTTTTTAAAAAATAGTCTACTATGTGCCAGACACTGTTCTTAGTACCCAACAAATAGTAACATTTATTTCTATAAACAATCCCATGTAGTAGGTCACATACTGACATCTCCATTTTACAGATGAGACTGAGAGAATTAAGAAGTGACAAGGCCAGGATTTGAACCCAGAAAAACTGGCTCCAGGAACAAGCTCTTGATAACTACAAAATGCTGCCTATCGTGAGATTACATAGGGCCACGCGAAGTGAATGGTACATTTCTGCCACCTATGTATAAAAGTGACACTCTGCTATGGCTGAGTATTCTATGAGTTCAGGTATTCTCACATTATCAGGTCACATGACATCACATAGTACAACAGATATAACATATTATCCCCATCTCTCCTCTATATATGTAACTTGAAAAGCACACACAGACTGCATGTACTGTCACCTAGATTTCTCTGTCTTCTTCACTAACTTCTTTTGAGAAAATCACATGCTGGAAGGCTTTTCATGTGATAAACCGAACAACCAACCTTTAAGGAAGCTGCCATAATAGAGGCTTGAAGATTCTTTGTTCATATTGAAAGTGACTCATTGTGATCAATCTTGTTGAGGTTTAAAAGGAAATTATAACAGAGCTCCCCCAAGAGCCATCTAATTCCCACTAGTCTCATTTGGTTTCTTTTTATAGAAATTGACATGCCACACCCTTGAATCCACCATTTTTGAGTCATGACCCCATTTGAGAGACAGATAAAAAAGTATGGGCCCTCTCTCCAGAAAGGTACATAGATGTCACAGAGGGCAAGAGTTGCCAGCAATGTTTACAAACGTCACCATCACTCCATCCAAGCTCAGTGACAGAATCCTTGAGTGGTGGTTAAATATCCTCACTCCAAAGGAATTGGGGACACCCATCTGAGTTGTGATTGCAACATGGTAACCGTGAGTTCTTTTGTAAAGAGGTCATTGATCATTGGTGTCTCCAGTGATAAATCTTCAGTACAAGTGTTTTTGCTTTTTCTAAGGAAAATTAGCTTTTAACTACTGTGTGTATCTTTTTTTTTTTTTTTTTTTGAGTTGGAGTCTCACTCTGTCGCCCAGACTGGAGTGCAGTGGCCGCTCCCGGCCACCGCAGCCTCGACCTGCTGGGCTCCGGCGATCCTTCCGCCTCAGCCTCCAAGTAGCTGAAACTACAGGTGCGCGCT
>CAUYQG010084648.1:0-20043 GCA_963574415.1 Tarsius wallacei | reverse complement strand
AGTAGCGATGACAAAAAGGAATACAGAAACAAAAATTTTTATGCCACTTTTTATCCTTTACTATGCCAGCTGAAGTTCTTGTATCATCTGTCTTAATCTTTCTTCCCAAATATTTTCCACCAGGTTGTCTTTAGCGGCGTTCATGACACACAACTGAACACAATTTTGCCCGTTTTCTCCCATTTTTTGAGTTGGAGTCTCACTGTCACCCAGACTGGAGTGCAGTGGTCGCTCCCGGCCACCTCAGCCTCAACCTGCTGGGCTCCGACGATCCTTCTGCCTCAGCCTTCCAAGTAGCCGGACCTACAGGCGCATGCTACCATGCCTGGCTAATTTTTGATTTATTGTAGAGATGAGGTCTCGCCAAGTTTCCCAGGTGGGTCTCGAAAGGTGCGGGATTACAGGCTGAGCCACCAAGCCCGGCTAGCTCCCTCATTGATTCAACTCATATTATTATATCTGTCCCAGGCCTCAGGGTAAATCTATTCAGTCTTCTTGATGGGTGCCCTCAAGTTACTTATTTTTCTTTTCTTTCTACCATGTACAAATTTCAACCCCAGGACAATAGAAAGATTTCCATTCTCTGCTTATACTTTAGTGCTTTAAACCCTGGTTTCTGACTGTATACGCCTAGTCATCCATGTGTGTGATTTTTATCAGGTGGCTTGCGTTTTCCCTCCAAAACCTCACCAAACTCCTCTGGTCCCCATCCACCATCTTTCTTCCATTTCCTCCTTCTCCCTCAACAAATGGACCTATTTTTTCTTCAGAGATAAAATAGAGCCCTGACTCACTATTACAGTTGATGGTTCTTCTGCATTCATCCTTGATTCCTGCCCTACGCTAAAGTAAAAATCAAATGAAAACCATTTGCCTAAGCTTCAGTTTCCCACGTATCTCTGGATCATATGAGCATTGTCTCTCTAGCATCTGCAGACATTTCCTAGGACCCCTCCAGTTGGCACTCACCTACAGTCAACCTCCTTTATTCTATAGAAGAAATGCACCTCTCTTGGCCCTGTGCCTTCTGTCAACTATCATGACATCTTTCTTAGATTCGCTGTTTCTTAAAATTATCTACACACATACATACATAACCCCTTTCCCTCTCTTTCTAATTTATGACATTTTGTTACTCTGTTCATTTCATCTATCTTGTCATCCTTCAATTTTATGGATATTTTCATTAAGGTATATGGATTTTTATTTACTAAATCTAATAGCCCTTCTTCTTGTCCCCAGCTCCCTCATTGTCTGCTCTGACAGCCTCATTTCATGGTGGTTTCCATATGTCTCTGACTCCTTCTAATAGTTTTTCGTTCATGAGATATGCTTTCTCTGCATATCATTCAGTATTTTCAGTGCCAGGACTGCATTCTGCATCCACTCCCATTCTTTCCTTTACTCTTATTACAATAATGACATCTATTTTTATGCCAACAAATATATGCCAATTTGTTTTAAATTCACTCTTCTTATTCAAACTGCTCTTCTGGATTCTCCATTTATGTATCCAAAGGTTTGCTGGAAATTTCTACTTATATTTTTTTTAAAAAATCTCCTCTAACAGAAACAAAACTGAACTCAAATTTTTCTCCTGTGTTTCCCCTTTTGAGGAATTAAACTCCCATTCTCTAAGCATGACTTTTGATGCTCTTCGACCTCACTTATTCGGTCAGTTTCAGATATTATTACAATCTCTTTAATGTCTCATATAGTCAATTCAGTTCCCTTCGTTCTCATGGGAACGACCTCAGTTCAGGACCTTATAATTTCCACATAGGCGTTCATATATCCTTGGGTACCGGTCTTTGTCCTCAGCTTTGTTTTCCTTTCCAAGTTACTCTCTACATGGCTGCTAAATTAGCCTTTGTCAAAGCAAATCTAATAGTATTTTTCTAGGCGTAAAGTCCTAGGACATCCCCTGACCTTCGGGATAAAGTCCCAGGTCTTTGGCATAGCATAAAGGCCCTTGTGATCTTGTCTCTGCTGGGCATTTCAGCTTCATCTTTTATAATTCTTCTCCTTAGAATCCATGGTCTAGACACACAGAATTGCTTTCTATTTCTGAGCAGGGGCATCTTTTGTCAGTATTCTTCCCTTACACACTGTATCCATTGTTACATGCTGTAACGTGCTGAAACCATGAGTTTCCCATTGCTTCTTTGCTCCTGTTCTCTAAATGTTTAGTTGATTTTTGTTCATCAACAGGAAGTCTGTCCTGATATTCCTAATTGGGTTAGTTGTGATTCCTCTTTGTTCTATGATATTCAGTTCAAGCTTGGTAATTGCCCCAATTGTAAGCTTTCTGAGGATACACACATTGTTTCATTTGTTTTTGTATCCCTGGCACCTAGAATAATAACTATTGGTACAGAATAATCACAGTTGTTTGCTTCAAAGGAACAATTGAGGGAAATGAGTACCTCAATCTCACTTGTTTTCTTTTTTTCAGTAATATAATATTTAGGAGCTATTTTCTTCGGAAAAGATTTTATATTTGGATATGTTAATAAGATATAAACAGAATGTCACAAAGCCTGTAATTAACCAGGATGTATGAAAAAAAACATAACTAGAAATCATTTTCTTAAATAGATAAATTATCCCAAAGTACCAGAGTACATTAACTTTTTCAAAGAATAACAGGAAAAAAAAAACAAAAAACAAAAAACTGAATGTCAGAGGTAGGAGAGTATTGGAGAGGCAAAATTCATTAGCCACTAATGCCTTTTTCTCTGTCTCTACATTGAGCACGTAACTTTCCTGAATGTTTATCAGTTCATTCAATTCCCAACCTTTCACTCCCTTTCAATGGCAAATTTTTTTTGGTGTACTGATATGAACCTTTGGCTAGCCTGAATGCTTACAAAAAGGTGAGTTAAGAAGGTTTCTAAAGTTGAGTTCCATGTTAAATCCCATATTCTCACTTCCTTTTTTTTTTTTTAAATAAGCAAACTCTTTTGATGTTTGTTGCCTGCAAAACAAGGCACACCTTGTGCCAGAGTAGAGGGTACAGACACAGAGAAAACAATGCCTTCACTTAAGGAGCTCAAGATCTGTTGGACCTGCAAAGAAAGCAGCCTGCTTTACTACTGTGACACCATGTGTTTTACTCCTGTACTCATGCGACCTAACAGGGGCATATGTCATCATTTTTTAAAATCTGACTGGACAAAGTGAAAGTCAAAAGCAGGTATATGTTAGCAATTTGAATTATGTACTAAAGGACTGCATATTCCAGATCATTTAATTGTTTCCATGTTGCTATACAGTAGTTGGAGAAAGCTGTGGCAAAAACGATGCCAGTCTGTTTGTACACTTGTCTGGAGAAACTAGAATTTAAGGAAAATATGGCACGTGTATGTTTGTATATAAAAAGGAAATGTCTAATGAATTGATATATTATCTGAACTTCAAAAGCCACATGTTGGTGATGTACTGTAAAGTTGTAATTGACACAAGAAAATTCTAAAGAAAGTATTAACTATGTAAATTATTATTTTCAATGAAAGTAATTAAAAATAGCATTGATTGTATACAACTAATCACCAGGTACTGGGCACGATATCTTACATGACTTATCTCACTGAGTAGCATTTCCATTTATAGATGAACAAACAAAAGATAAAGTAATAACTAACTGCTTGAAGGTTACAGAGCTGGTGAGTCTGGAGTCTAGAGTCTGGATTCATAATTAAGTGTGACTAGCTCTGAAGCCCATACTCTGGGTTTATTCTGGGATTTAAATCCACAGGTTTTTGAGTGTTTCTATGCCAGTACTCAGGTCATTTAGGAAGCACAGAGTCACCTGTCTGAAGTTTGGGTACTTACGGTCAGCCTTTAAAATCTTACAGATTTTTCAACAAATGATGCTAGGAATAGTTGGATGTCCAGCTGTCAAAAATTTAAAATGAATCTCAACCTGCACTTCATACCTTATACCAAAATTACCTCAAAATTGACCATAAACCTAAATATGCATATAAAACTTATAGAAGGAAACACAAGAGTTTTAGATTTGACACCAAAAACACATTCCATAAAATGAAAAAAACAAATTGTAAAATGGATTTTGTCAAAATAAAATGTTTACTTTGCAAAACACACTTAAAGAATTGAAAAGAGAAACCATAATGTGGGTGAGAATATTTTCAAATCATATTTCTTATAAACACTTGTCTCTATAATATAGAAAGAACCCTAAAAAGTCACCAATAAGAAAACAAACCACCTACCCCTAAAGTGGCATGAGATTAAACAAATACTACAATGAAGAAGATAGATGATAGATAGGTAGATAGATAGATAGACAGACAGACATAGACGTAGCTGTAGATGTATAATCCACAATGAAATGCCACCACACACCTACTGGAATGTCTTAAAAAAAAAAAAAGAAATGGCGCCTGGCTCGGTGGCTCAGCCTGTAATCCCGCGCTTTGAGAGGCTGAGGTGAGTGGATTGCCTGAGCCCGTGGGTTCAAGACTCACCTGGGCAACTTGACAAGACCTCATCTCTACAATCTCTCAAAAATTAGCCAGGCGTGGTAGCGCGTGCCTGTAGTTCCAGCTACTTGGAAGGCTGAGGCGGAAGGATCACCGGAGCCCAGCAGGTCGAGGCTGCAGTGGCCGGGAGCAGGCACTGCACTCCAGTCTGGGTGACAGAGTGAGACTCCAACTCAAAAAAAAAAAAAAAAAAAGGCAAAAGCAAATGCTGGTGAGGATGCTGTCTAATTTATAATGCTTTAGAAAGGTAAAATGGTACAGCTACTTTGAAGGAGAGTTTGGCAGTTTCTTTCAAAGTTAGAAACACATCTATCATATGACCCAGCAGTCCCATTCCTAGGATCTGTCAGAGATAAATAGAGACTTACATTCACACAACTGAACTTGTCTGTGAATGTTTATATAAACTTACTTAATAGTTGTCAAAAAAGACTCTAAATAAACCATACAAGTTTCAAGTACGAAATGGGTGAATACTAGAATTTACTTTTTACTATTAGTTCAACTATGAAATGGGTATATTACTGGAATTCTTCTCAGTAATAAAAAGGATAGGCTACTGATTCATATAATAACATGTATGACACATAAATAAATACGTTTCAACAACATGAGTGGAACTGGAAGGCATTAAGTGAAATAAGTCAGACGCAGAAAGACAAGCATTGCATGCTGTCACTCAAACATGGGAGCTGAAGGCAGTGATCTCATGAGGGTAGTGAACAGAACCATGGTTACCAGAAGCTAGGCAGGGTCGTGAGGAGGCGAAGATAAAGAGGAGTTGGTTCATGGGTACACAGATACACTTAGATAGAAGGAATAAGATCTAGTGTTTTGTAGCACAACAGAGGACTAGCGATAGTAATTTATTGTACAGTTCAAAATAACTAGAAGAGTAGATTTGAAGTGCTCCCAACACAAAGCAATTATAAATATTGGTGGCGATGACTATCTCTGTTACCCACATTCTGTCACTGAACATTGTATGCTTGAATCAGAATGTAACACTTGACCCATAAATATGCACAGCTGTCACATATCCATAAAAATTTAAAAAATAGGTACACAAAAAACTAAAGCAAACAAAAAAGCAAGACAATGAAGGCTTCATATTGTGTAATTCTCATTCACATAGTGCTCTTAAAATGGATACAAATCTCAGGAAAAAACAGATCACTGGATTGTTCAGAAGGTGTAGCTCAGTGAAAGTTCTGAGAAGATGGAACATTCTATATGTGACAGTGGTGGTGAACTCCGTTTTTCAAACCCACATAATTGCGTCCCATAAAAACTAAAATTTATGTCAATTAAAATAATCAGAATGTGCAGGGGGTGTGTGGAATGCAGACTGTAACAAATGATTCTAAGTGTATTAAAAATGAATCGTAGACCCACACTGAACTGGATGGGAAGAAAGAAACTGAACCTTATAAGTGACTGGCAAAATGGCGTTTGATTACACACTCTAAGACCAAAAAGCAGTGCATAAACCCTGAACTCTTGCTTGTCAAAGGGGTATTAGTTGGAAGTTCCAAAATTAATTAACAGGTATATTAGAATTGAACAAATGATTCAATCTTTTATAGATAACCTGAATTAGGATTCTTTCTGTTGTACAAAGTAGTGACAGATAAGGAAATGAAAATTCCAGAATGAGCCTTGTGATGCTGATTGGCATTGGAGTTATTAAAATGAGATTATCATTTGTAAAATTATGTAAGATAAGCAGAGAAATATATATGAATGTGTTTCTCCATGAGTTGGCCACATGAATATATATCCTCATCTATAGAGTGATGGGTACTAGAAGTAGTGGCATTCTAGTAGCAAGGAGCATTACTATCTTCCACATAAAGGAGGAAATATGGAATTCTAGGTCTACAGCAAAAAAAAAAAAAAAAGAAAGAAAGAAATCAAGATGAGGCTGGAGAATCTGGAGATGCCAGAAAGTAAAGTAGTGAAAAATATGCATATTCACATATGTGTATGTGTATACAGACATACACATAGATGTATATATGGACAGATAGATTATGGATGGATAGATGGATGGACAGATAGAAGATAGATAGATAGATAGATAGATAGATAGATAGATAGATCCATATTGAAAGGACACAGGAGTCAGCGTGAAAGCATTCCCAGTGGCTAAAGTTGGAGCCACTTGAATGGTAAAATAATCATAGCACAGGATTAGAATCCAAAGACTAAAATAAGCATCTTTGAATCGAGAATGATTATTATAAACATTAACTGAATAAATAAATAAATGGGAAAGAAGTGTCAAACCTTACAGAGGAACCTCAATTAATAACTAAAGAGTGAATTAGGGAAATAGAAAACCATGATTACAACACCATATTAGCCTGCAATAATTTTTAACGTGATGTCACAGGCAAAATCCTCCTATGGATATTAATATGAGTAGGTAAAAGTTTACATGCAAAGAGGATTTTGCATAGTTGTTCACTATCTTTCCTTGAATATTTCATGGCTACAAAGAAAAAAAAATTAGCAAATTTACAGTGGAGAATCGTAGCAGATCTCACCTTTAGCCATGAGATCAAATATAATATTACCTGAAACACATGTTGACATGATATGCCGCCGGTTTAACGCACTGAGAAGGGCATGTTGCCTCTGTGGAATACCTCCCAATAATGCCTCATTCCAGTCTAATCATAAAGAAATGTCACACAAATCCAAATTGAAGTACATTCCAAAAATACATTCTAGAAAGCAATTGACCAGTGTTCTTGAACAGAGGGAAGGCCACAAAAGACAAAGAAAAAGTGAGGAAATGTCACAGATTGGAGAAGACTGTAGCCACATGACAACTAAATACATTCTCGTAAACTGGATTAGGTCCTGAGGAAACAACAATAATGATGTTTATAAAAGTACACTAAGTAAACTGGTGAAATCTGAATAAGCTCTCTGGTTAATAGTGTTGTACCAAGACTATTTTCTTAGTTTGACGAGTGTTCTATGGTTATATAAGATGTGTCTGGAGAACCTAGGTGAAGAATATGTGGAAATTCTCTGTATTATTTTTGCAGCTCTCTTATAAATCTAAATTTTCTCAAAATGTTTTCTAAAAGAAAAAATATCTCGAAGCTTTAGAAGTACCCACTTCTTTTTATCTTTCTGTTCTCCTGGAGTTAAAGAGAAACCTCACTTTCTTCTAAGAAATGTTTATTAGAAAAATGTTGCTACTAGCATTCAATTACCTCTGTGCTGTATGTTTGTCTTTTAATGATTCCTGATTTAATGTCATTTATGTACACCATCTTGAGAAATGTGAATAAAATGATTGTTATAATTGACTTGACTCGACTATAATCACTGCATTGACTCTCATATTTTTATATACCTTCTTATTGATGCTTTTTCTACTAATCTCGTAATATCTCTATTCAAAGCATTGTTTAATTATAAGTGAAAGTGTCGTATAAAACATAACTGCATTATGAATCATTTTCTGTTGGCCCTTATACCTGATGTGTCCTTCCTCAGGGTAGCAATTACCCATACTCACTTAAAAGAGTTTTTCTTTGATAACATAGAACTATGACTGGGTTGAATCTACAACTACTTACTTTTTCAGCTTTCTGTTGTTTCTGTTCAAGAAAATGCGGCTTTGGGGTATGCTTGCTTTAAGTCATGGTATGCCTGGTGACTACAAAAGGGAAAATTTTATAGCAAACCGGTATTTCCTAACATACTTTATTTTGGCTTTCTGAAGGTGTATCTTTCAGTTGTTTTTTGATTACCCAGTGGTGACAGGTGAGAGCTTCACAGCTGTTTGATTCAGGGGCTGATATGTCTATTCTTTGAGAACACAATTGGCAGTTTGGCAGTCAGCATCCTTAAATGATCAGTGGAGCTCAAACAGGAAGGCTTGTTTTATGCAGCTCTTTCGTGAAGTCTTCAATATGTGTGCCAGCTGAAAAATATCATATATAATGAGCCCTAAACTTTAAATCTAGTGAAGTCTAATTGCCTCTCTTCGGAATACTGTTGCCACTGACTGCAACAGCACATTTGCAGTATCTTACATAAGTTGAATGAATTTGAATTAGACTACCTTAATCACATTGAGAAATCACAGAGGGGAGGACATTTTTATTCTTGCAGCAGACATATATCATGCTACTCAAACTTGAAGCTTGTTCCTTTTAATGTTTTGTCTCTTTCTCCTTTGGTGAGACAATTTCTGACAGTGTTGTAGCGTCTCTAGCTATGACAGCTCTTGTATTGGGATTGACATGGTGTTACAGCAATTCGAAATTACTTAATGTAAACGGAGAGCCAGTGTCGTGGCGTACACTACAGTGTTGCAACTCAGCTTTACAGACACTCAGAAAGTCCTCTTTTAACTTTCAGAGCAGGGCACATATCAAGCGCCTAATATAACATAGAGGCATTTTTATTTGGGGGTAGAGAAAGGGTAAGGGGGAGGCAGGAAAATGCACTGGAAAAAAGACATGAATCAGGGACAAGAAGACACAGATTATAGTATACAGTTCCCCAGATCTTAGCTTTATATCTGTGGGGAAGTCATTTTAATTTTCTGAATCTCAATTTATTTCTCTCTCTCTCTCTCTCTCTCTATATATATATATATATTTGAGTTGGAGTCTCACTCTATCACCTAGGTTGGAGTGCAGTGGCATGCTACTCATGGCCACCGCAGTGTCGACCTGCTGGACAGGTGATCCTTCTGACTTAGTCTTCCAAATAGCTGGAACCACAGGCGCACGCCCCCATGCCCAGCTAATTTTTTGATTTATTGTAGAGACAAGGTCTCTCCATGTTGCTTATGCTGGTCTTGAACTCCTGAGCTCCTCTCTGTTTCTGCCTCCCAAAGTGCTGGGATTATCGGTGTGAGCCACTGTGCCCGCCCTCTTTCTGTATACATGTTTAATTAAAGGATCAGCCTACTTCACCTCATAGGGTTGTACTATTGATTAATTTAGGAAAAAAGTTGACATTGCTGTTGTTTCACTCTGAATTGATAGGACTTTCACTCCTACTTTCAAAAGGTCGTCTTCGGTAATCTTCACCAAAACTTCATGTATGTTGAAAGTTTCTGTTGCAATAAGACCATGCCGCAATCCAATAAAGTTATTCTCATGTATTACCAAAACTAAATCTACATGAAAGTATACTAAGCAGAATAAACCCAAGTTTTCTGTCCTTTGGAGCTGTGAGTCAATTTGATCTAGATTTTAAAATAAAAAGTGTGAAGAGTCAATTTGCATACTAAATATATTACTGACTTGCAGTGGCATTCACTTTGAGACTGTTTATGTGTACACAGGAGATTCAATGTATATATCATACTTTTATAACTATAGTCATCTTCTTTGGCTCTGGACTCAAGAATCACCTGAGTGATTCAAGAACCAGTGAAACTTTTCCTGTGTATCTTTTCTAAAATTATAGTCTCTTTCCTCATGCTGGACACATATTGTGCCTTTTCTGACCTTATTTTTTCCATAGCACCTATATTTATCTCACCTACAATATTTCCTGTTCATTTATCTTCTTTACTATCCACATAGCCTACTGAAATGTAAATACCAGGAGGTAAGAACGTTTTGTTTATTTTCTTCACTAACCTACTTTCAGCACTTAGAATGATACCTGGCATAGTAGCCTCTCAAAGATATTTATGAGTAAATGATGAAGTACTAAAATAACTAGATTAAATATATTTTTCTGTCACAGTTTCTCCCTGCACTCCCAGTTAAACAATTTAAATCTCATTACGTGCTAAACGAAAAGTCTTAACTTTGAACATTAAAAAAATAATAATAATCCTTTCGGATCGTTTACTATTTTTGGTAAATAACATTAAGGTATTTGTTACCTCGGAAAGTGCAGTTACTTTGTGTTTCACACTAAATTACAGCTTCAGAAACAACCTTGCTTTTGTTACAGATGGCTTAGTTATTAATCCTGGTGATCATAATGAAGTGACCATGATTTATCCACTTAAGTTGTTAATATTTTAAGCCTTCCTATTAAGAAAGGCTTTCTTTGTGTTGTACCTCAATAAATTCTATACTCGTCGCTCTCCAGATAAGCCATTCGTTTAAATCCAGACTACATAATATGTTGGTCAGGTCAAAGGGGAGGGCGTATTGGTCACAAGTGTGGCTGCTATAGCTCAAAAAGAAAGTTATCATTCAGAAGGGAAACAAATATTGTCAATGATTAAGGTTTTCAAAACAAAAATAAATAAATAAATAATTTCATGGACATCTCATCTAAGGCAAGGGAATGAATATGGCTAATTGAATCTATGCCTAACTGCTCTGTATGTTTTAGAAGGAATGCTAAGTATGTTTTAGCAAGAAGGTTTGGGAGGAAGGAATAACTACATATAAATTCTCTTCACATTTTATTAAATTCTTCTCCAAAAGATACTCAGGTAGTTATTTTATGAGTCAATGCATTCTTTGCCACATGACTACAGTCAACAGCGTTAGAGAAATCTACAAAGGTTTAAAAATACCTACCTTTATTGTGGTTTTCTTGCGTGTGTGTGCACACATAGGTACATGCACTGTATTTCTTTTGGGGCTGCTTTAGGCCATGGAATATTTGCATTTGAGAGGTAGTTTTGTCCTATATTTTTCCACAAATCTGTTTGCAAAATATATTTGAGATGGCAGAAATTTTGAGAACATTTGGCCTTCAGTCAAATAGTTGGCTCAAATTATGTCTTGTGGAGTAAACTTTTGTTATCTTCTTGTGGATAGAGATTAAATACTATACAACTTGAAAATTTGCAGATAATTAAATTAGTTAAAACTCATGCATCCTGCTTAAATATGCATTTTCAATTTGTTTTTCCTTTTATTTCCATCATACTTTAGTTATTTCTATAGTTACAATTTCTTTTGTACAGTCTTAATTTCCTTTAATTTTCTGGCATGGAATGATTTCCCCCCCCCTTTCTGCTTTTAAATATATTTTGCATAATTTGGGACAATATTTATTTTAGGCTACCTCTCTTTGCTAATTTGAACTTCAGCATGACATGATGATTTCCTTTCTCTAGATTAGGGTCAATTTTTCATAAAAAACAAGCCCAAAGTTATCTCTTATTAGTTCTTCTATGGCTGTGGAATCTCCTGAGAAGCATTACAAACAGTGATGTCAAAACTCTATAATAGACCAATTAAATCTGTATCTCTAAGAGGGTGGGATCTCAGATAAAGGTCTTTTTTTTTCTTTTTTTGGCTCCCTGGGTGATTCTCCTGTGCTTCCAGGATTGAGAGTATTACTCCACAATACTTGCTGATTTGTCAACAAAGCAATTAGGGGATATTTCTTTTGTAACTTGAATCTGAAAGATGGTCAATACTCAGTTGCACTCCATTAATATATTCCACTTTTATGTTGTTTCTAATTGGTATTAGGAAGGCATTAGTATAGCATGCTTTAAAGGCAGAGAACATATAATATATTCTAAGAAAAAGAAATCTCCTTTTAGACTTTCCAAAATGTTTTCTTACATGCTTTTAAGTATCTTTTAATGCCAGTAACAAGTGATATGAACTTTAAGGTTAGTTAACTCACTGGTTGTGGGTAATTAGATAGATTAGACCTTCTTAATATAAAAATTCCTATTGTCCATTAATCCTCTGAAACTGTAAGTTTATATGCATTTTTATGTCTGGATTTTTTTTCTTGGGGAAAGAGAGTATACATTTTATTAGGGTCTGAATGAAGCCTGTGACCTCCAAAGGAGTTAACAATCTCAGGGCTAGGCCATCTTTCAATGCTTTTTATTATAGAAACTTAGTTTTCTGACTCACAGAATGCTTGGAAGAACCAAATGAAATAAATATGTATGATAAAAACTGTCAACTACAAATACTAAACAATTGTGCCTTTGAAACCATAGCTTGATATGTGATAAATCAGTTAGTAAAAATGTATATGTTTGATGACTTAAAATAGAAAAATATTACAGAATTGAAAAACGTTGTGCTCTTAACAGAGTAGATTTGCTTAGGGGACACAGAAAGAGAAGATAGTTATCATGGGCAGTATTCTAAAACTAATAATGAGACAATTCATTTGTCATGTAGAAAGCTCTACTTCTGAAAGTAAGTTGCAGAATTTTTGGAGTAACATTTTATTTTTTGAATACATCTACAACTTGATACAACCTGAGAAACAAGTATCCATTTGAGAGCAAATACTACAAAAAAGTTATTTGATCGTGGAAAATAAGGATGAGGAAATTAAGACAATACATGCTTGTCTTAAATCAAAGTGTGAGGAGAAATCTTCAAGCATGGTTTCAAAATAAGACCTCAAATTGAATTTTCAACTGGGATTGCAGCATAACTTTAATCATAGTGCCTTGTGCATAAATTTAGAAACAAGTTTACATCTATTTACAAATTACAGATGATACATTTTAGAATTGATTTTCACACATTTTTAGTAGTCATTTTTGACAACAGCAACACAAAAAATTAATAACTTAGACCTTTTTCAGAAAAAAAATGAAGTGTTCATTGCAGTTGACAGTAACAGATTTTAAGAGGGTGATTTTTTTAGTCCAGGAAAAAGAGCTGGGTTGAGAATATGATTGTTGATTATCCCTGGTAGTCATCATATAGTGAGTTTAGTAAGGAATTTCTTATTGCAAAAGCTTGAGCTTAACTGACATAAAGAAGACAAACCTGAAGATGATCGGATAGACTGTTCAGCTTCATTAAACCCCTTGACTCTACCTGAATTTTCTTTGATAATACTAAGAACTGAGACATGTAGCCGACCTAACTTTTGTTGGGTCAGTAGACATCAAAGAAGGCCTTACGTCTTTTCTTTTTCCTTGTATACGTATTGTTGTGGAAATTTTACTTTAGTTGCTATTTCTAGGATATGATATAAATTCTTCTCCCTCACTTTTTTGTGTTTCTCAGGCTATAAAATATCCTTTATAGTCAAGGAACTAACAATGTTGGTTCATATAAAAGTGTGTGTGCTTTAAAAGCTTCTTTTCTTTCCATTTATGTATTTGAGAAGATATTTGAAATAAAGGAGAAAGATAATGCGACCTGTTTTGACCCAGGTGCAGGAAAGCATTCCTTTAATGTGGTAGAACAAATTAGCATGAAGAAAATAATAATTTTTAAGACCTTTGAAGCTAACAGTTGATTTATTTTTGGTGTGTAAACATAGTCTGTTTTATATTGCTTATTATCAATTATGAATTCAAATTATTTTTAATGTAACCGTTCCTCTCATATTCCTTGCTTGTTTTTGATTACCTGCTAGGCCCTCATGAGGAAGTCGTGACTTCATTTTAATGTATCGAGACTCTTCCTTTTAAAGCTAAGCATCAGGATCCATGATGACATGTTAGGGAGCATGTCATGTCTTGCTACTCATTACAAACAGTATCCTAAAGGGAATTAAACCAAATTCATGGAAGAGCTGAATGTTAATTGTAATATTGCTCTGCAGCTCATTTGGTTCAAATGGATTATAAATTATGCATGAAGCAAGCAAAACACTAGCAATATATCTGTTAACTGAAGTCATGACCTTCTTTTAGCTAATCTTTTAATGTGAAGCTAATAATAAAAAGTCCAGCTATTAACTAACAGACTAGGTAAGCAATTCAGTGCACAGTGCATAAGGGTTCTCATATTGCATGTAAACAAAATAAGGTTTTTACTGTTAATACTTGATATAGTCAGAAGATTGTGGATTCCTTATAAAGCAGTGTTTTTTCTTCTTTTTCTCATTACCAAAAGCTGGGAAATAAAACATTAAATGTTAATTTTAGAATAAAAGTAAAAGACAGGCATAATAATAAATTAAATTTTTGGCAAGTCTTTTTGAATAAGTGCATATTACATAGTTGTTATGCATACATATTAATAGCCTTTTCTTTTGTCCTGAGCATTATCACTGTAAATACTCAGCAGTGAATTTTTTAAAGTTTTCAAAATGATTCAGCGTGTCCACCATCATATTTACTATAAAATTAGATGAATAATTTTTGCACTATAAAATATTAAATAATATTCCAAAAACCATCTTTAATCAGACTTTTACAATGCTGAAATAAAATGTATATTTGAGCTGTATTTATATTTGTCCAAAAAAAGGATGACTGACTTTATTCAATCATTCATTAAATTAACATTCCTGGAGCATGTCCTTGCATGTCAGCCAGGGTTTTAAAGGCTGAAGGTATATGGTTAGAAGAGGCAGGCATTCCCTTGTTTTATGGAACTCACATTCTAGCATACATGCATATGTCTTGTGATAAAATAAATAAGAAGAAGAATGCAGGTATTTAAAATTTTAAGGTTTAATATGTCAGCCATTTGTAATGCAAAAATAAATATATTTAACAAATTAGTTGCTAAGTTAAATTTTGTGCTTTTTTCCCCCTGGTTTATTTTCTAAAGCAGGAGTCATATGTCTTTGCCTGATGTTTCAAAAATGCAACGGAGTGTGAATACTATAGTGCATATTCAGAAAATTTTATCATTCTATGCCTAAATGAGTTTTTTTCTTAATTGGCAGCTTCTGGTAATAGCTTAAAATGTTCCTAGAAAAATTGAAGATGAAATGCTCTAAATTAGATCTCTATTAAATACATTTTTATATCATAGCTATCACTAAAAAATAAACTGTGATTCCAAGAAAATCAGAGGAAGTTATGAATTTGTTTCTCAGTATTAAAATATTAATCTGTACTATATTCTAAGGACAGTCCTTCTAGATTAATAATATAATAAGTTTAAAATGTTTAGTAAATCTCTATCAAACCTTTCTCAGAATTCATATATCGTTGATGTAACCAAACTTATGCCATAATAAAATAACATTTTAAAAATTCATCTAGTCAGTTTGTATTTTTCTATATGGTATTAAAAACATAAGTTAACTATGCATTGTGATTAATAAATTTAACAGGCTAAATATCTGATCTTAAATAGACACAGCTTTTATTGTTCTGTGTGACATTATATTTCCACTAAATAATAATTCTTTATATTTTAAATGTTTTGTATTTTAAATGCTCCATACCAGCAATAACGTTATTTCTTAGCATTCACTATTAAATTGTATATTTACAGTCTACAGAGTTTCATGCAGTCTTTATCCCTCCTCTTTAGGAATTATTTAATTCTTAGTACGTGAGAATCTTTTCCCCCCTTATCCTTACTGAAATTCGTACCTCAATTATATAACTGCCTGAATGGCATGAGATAATAAATATAAAATACTTAAAAGAGTTCCTGGTACATAGTAAAATCTGTTAGAGTTATCAGACAGTATTATCAGAGAGTGTAATTCTAAGCAGAACAATCTCCTATAGGAAAATAATAATACTGAGAAACAGAGATTCATTTTAGGTAAGAAATTCTGTCACTATAAACTGACATCTGGAAGCCCAGATTCCTTCCTTCACAGCAGAGCAACTGTGAAATCAGGTCTGGAGTGAAGTGAATTTTCCACGTAAACTTGAGTCTTTCTTCACATCTCTCAAATCTGGGTGATTTCTGACTTGGCTTTGTAAGAAAGACACCCTTCATTGGTAAAGTACCCAGGTGCACTCCTTTCATCCTAAGTCGCTCTCACTGATTCCGGAACTCTACTCCATCTCTTTCTCTCTCTCTCTCTCTCTCTCTCTCTCTCTCTCTCTCTTTCTCTCTCTCTCACTCTCTCTCTCTCTCTCTCTCACTCTCTCTGTGGTTGTATATCAGGAAACTGGGGTACAGGTGCCAAATCAATTTCGTTCCTACTAAAGGATTGTAAGTTCTTGTTTCTTCTGAAAATGTACGCTAGTCTTTCAGAAATATTTTAATATTTAAAACATTGCTAATGAAGAGATAATTTTAGTCTGGCTATATTAAGATAAATGGAAGGACAAATCAAATAGACAAAAAAGCCAATGTGTATATTTTATCAATTAACTGCTTTAAAATACAAAATAAAATCATTGGCAATATTCTTTTTTAAGGCAGACTTTTTTGTGATTATACAGATATTAATGCCAATAATAAATTTGATAACCAGATTTGCATGCTAACAATATGTCAAGTGTGTCTTCTACAATTTTTTTCAATGCATTAGATGCTATAATTTGCCTAATGCTAGAATCTTTTGGAAATAAAATTATATCGAAAAAATTTTGTTTTCATACACAGTATCTGAAACTGACATTAAATATTCTCTGATTAATCTTACAAGTCGTCAGATTCATTTGTAAATTTTTTTTATTAACTAACATCCTATTTTTATACTTTAATTGGAAAATAATTTCAAGTTTTACAGTTACCTGTGTTTAAAGACAATTTTGTAGAGTAGGAAAAAAAAGCCCTGAACTGGAAGATAAGTATTGGAATCTGATCTTACATACAGCAGGAAAAAACAAAATGAAAAAACTGACAATCTTGAAATTTAATCCATTTAATCAAGTCATCTAAATACTTTAAACCTCAATTTCGTGCCCAGGTATCTTTTTTTGTAGAGTGATTTGAGTTCCTCTGGGTATACTCCCAGAAGGGGGACTGCTGGGTCATATGGAAGGTCAATTTTTAGGTCTTTTGGGAATCACCACACTGTTTTCCACAGAGGTTGTACTAGTTTACACTCCCACCAACAGTGCAGAAGTGAAGTGGACACATGGGAATTCTCTTTACTTTCTGGTCTATTTTGCTGTAAACCTAAAATTTCTTTTAAAAAAATAAAGCTTACTAGCGTAAAACCAAACCAAACCAAAAACAAATCCTCAATTTCCTCAGTGGTGAAATGGGATTGTCAGTGTCTCAGTATATTTCAAAAGAACAATATAAGGCCAGCACTGTTAAAATATCTACAAAGCTATGTGCATATGATGATGTGCATATGATCATATCAATAGTAATTAGAGTAAATTATCCCTGTTATGATCTTACATTCCTTTTATCTGAATAAAATCACATATTTTTCCTTTTAAAATAAAAATGCATGTAATCAGAGACTTTGATTATATGTTCACGATAAGTGTTTTGATTAGGAAAAAAAGGAGAAAGAATTAAATTTCACCTTGATTTAGTTTTTAACTGTCTTTAGGGGATACTGCTTATAAAAATGTAAGAAGAATGTATAATATAGGCTTAAATTGAACTGATTATGTAAATATATTGAAAATGTGTTGGAGGTATAAATCACAGATGTCGACTTGATGGAGTTTGTTACCAGCAAAATCTACTGCTCCCAAATTCCAGTGTGTTAATTACGAGAAGGCATCTGGTATACAAATTTATGCTAAGCTAGGCAACATACAGATTAATGTTGAATACAGTATGTCAAATAGATATAGTACCATCTACCTTTACTTGCTAGATGCTTTAAGCCATAATTGTTGCATTAGTGTATGTGAATGAAACAAATCATAGTTATTAGGTACAATTAATAGTATTATAGGTAAAAGTGATATATTTGTGTGTGTACTGCACATTTACATTATAAAAAGTTGAATCTAGGGAGAAGAAAAAAGATATTACATGTGAATCTTTACACTATGGTAATGAAAACTTGTTTTTAAGGTCAGTTTATAGAATTTCTTAAGTCTAAGCTTAAGCTTTAAAAAATAACAATATAAAAACAGAGGTGATTGAGATCATTCCATATTAGCCAAACACAGTCCTTCCTAGTTGATCAAGCATTAAATAAAATAGTGTGCTGTCTCATTGGAATACTAGTTTTCCTCTAAAAGTAAACCTCCATGTCTTTTTATAAAGCCTAATATATTTTTATATTTAGTTGTAGATCATCTATGTGAATATGTCATTTCTTGGGTGGACCTTTACTTTTAGCCAGTTGAATGGTTTCTTTAGTTGGTCATGTAGACTTGCAATAAAAAAGAAACAGCATCTGTTCCCAAGGATTCCATGTTAACTTTTACTTCCTAATTCTTCACAATTACTATTGCAAATTAAAACTGACTTTGAAAAATACAGCAGATTTTATGTCTTCAGATGTCTAATTCTTATGTCTTCATTGACATAAAATGCAAAATTATTTTACAAAGCATAGAAGAAGGAGCTGATGCCAATCCTTTTGAAAGTATTCCAGGCATTTGAGAAAGATGAAACTCTCCCCAAATCATTTTATGAAGCTATCATCACACTGATACTCAAAGTGGGTAAAGATTCAACAAATAAAGAGAACTACAGATCAATTTCCCTGATGAACATAGATGCAAAAATTCTTAACAAGATTCTAGCAAATCAGATCCAGCAACACATTTCAAAAAGTATCCACCATGACCAAATAGTCTTCTTCTCTGGCATGCAGGGCTGGTTCAATGTCTGCAAGACCATGAATGTAATTAAATATATCAAAAGATGTAAAAACAAGAGCCACGTGATTATATCATTAGACATAAGAGCTTTCGACAAAATCTAGCATCCTTTCTTGATAAAAACCCTTGAACACCCAAGCATAGAGGGAACATACCTCAAAATAGTAAGAGCCATCTATGGTAAACCCACAGTCAACATATTGTTAAACAGACAGAAATAGGAAGAATTTCTCCTGAAAACTGGAACAAGACAAGGCTGCCCACTCTCATCACTCCTGTTCAACATAGTGTTGGAAGTCTTAGCTAGAGCAATTAGAGAAGAGAAGGAAATCAGGGTTATCCAAATAGGAAAAGAAGTTAAATTATCCCTCTTTGCTAATGATATGATCCTATACCTTGATACCTTGAAAACACAAGAAAATCTATCAGAAATCTCCTTGCATTAATAAAGGGCTTTGGCAAAGTCTCAGTGTACAAAATCAATGTGAAAAAACAGTCTTGTTTTTATACACCAATAACAAACAGGCAGAATGCCAAATAAAAAGCGCAATCCCATTCACAATAGCCACAAAATAATGAAACACCTTGGCATCTACCTAACCAGAGAAGTGAAAGACTTTTACAATGAAAACCACAAAACACTGCTCAAAGAAATCAAAGACAAAAACAAATGGAAAAATATTCCATGCTCATCGATTGGAAGAATCAACCTTGTTAAGATGTCTGTGCTACCCAAGGCAATCTACAGATTCAACACAATACCCATTAAATGAACAACATCATCCTTCTCAGGCCTGGAAATGACAATACAGAAATTCATATGTAAGCATGAAAGACCATGAATAGCCAAAACGATCTTTAGAAAAGAAACAGTGGGAGGCATCATACTTTCGGACTTTAAAATTTATTATAAGGCTACAAATCAAGACAGCCTGGTATTGGTACAAGAACAGGTATTTAGACCAATGAAAAGGTTGGAGATTCTGGAAACAGAACCTCAGTTTCTCAACCAACTCATCTTCAACAAAGCCTGCACCAACAGCCACTGGGGAGAGGAGAACCAATTCAGTAAATGGTGCTGGGAAACCTGGCTGACCATATGCAAGAGATTGAAACATGACCTCTACCTATTACCATGCACAAAAATCAACTCTAAATGGATCAATTACCTAAATGTAAAACCTCAAAATA
>CAUYQG010084645.1:0-35212 GCA_963574415.1 Tarsius wallacei | reverse complement strand
TCATCCTACTTTGTTTCTATGAGAAGTTTTTACTTTTAAAGCTTCTGACAAACGAGTATTTTCCAAAGGAAGTCAAAAGCACTTGACTGGAGGTGCTTGTGCTTGAGAACTGCCTTTTAAAAGAATGCTTAGAAACAAAGCCTATGGGAATGCTGGCTGCTCAGCATCCTTCCCAGAGTCCTCTGCCGACATGGGATGGAACTGGGAATCCAAGTGGTTCTGAGATAGGGTCCAGAACCACATTTTGGGGAACTGTGTATACCATTGTGTGCATAATTGAATTTGGAGCTGAGGTTACAGAAACAGGGTTTACCTGCTATACCTTGGTTATATGGACAAGAAATGTAATTCAGTTTGGAAATGGCTGGCTTCCCAAGACAAGAAAAGAGACTAAACATGTAAGCTGTTGGTAACCTGATTTGAGTCCAAAGTCTACTTAACATAAAAGCTGCAAATCTGTTTTGGCAAAGTGTAGGGCTCCCATTTTCTCATTGTTTTGTAAGGTTGCTGTTCTTTCTGTATACATACTTTGTTTTTTTAGGCAAAGATTTATATTGCCGGGCTCGGTGGCTCAGCCTGTAATCCCGCGCCTTGGGAGGCTGAGGTGAGTGGATTGCCTGAGCCCGCGGGTTCGAGACCTGCCTGGGCAAGCGAGACCTCATCTCTACAATAAATCAAAAAAAAAAAATTAGCCGGGCGTGGTAGCACATGCCTGTAGTTCCGGCTACTCGGAAGGCTGAGGCGGAAGGATCGCCGGAGCCCAGCAGGTCGAGGCTGCGGTGGCCGGAAGCGGCCACTGCACTCCAATCTGGGCGACGGAGTGAGACGCCAACTCAAAAAAAAAAAAAATAATAATAAATATAAATAAATAAATAAAAAGAAGTGCACATGAAATGGAATATGCCTCATTGGGCAGAAAAGTGGTCATGAGGAAAGATGTGCACTTGGGAGCTGTCGTGGTGCTCCTCATCTGATGGATAGTGTCTTCTCCACGGCTGTGAGAGCGCAGGGGCTTGGATGTTAATCTGGACCCTGGGGGGCTCACAGGCCTGTGCCTCATCCTTCCTGTTGGAAGGGTTGTCAGGCTGCACTGGTGTCATCACTGCCATCTCCTCCCTGCCCACCTGCAGGCACCTTCTCTGTGCTGCCAGAGTCCTTTTGGTGGTAATATGGTAATGGACCAGCGGGGTGTGTGTGTGTGTGTGTGTGTGTGTGTGTGTGTGTGGGCACGCACATGCGCGTATGTATGTTTTAAATTTCCAATGTATTACAGACCAAGACTCTTATCCAATACAATGAAAGCAAATTCCTAGAAAAATGAATATTAAGAAAGGTTTTCAAATGCAAGCCATAGTATTTTATTATTAGAAGATTAAACTACATAATAAAACTACATTCCAAGAATGTTATGGCAGTACTAAATTGCTGGAAGTTTCTTAGTACTTATTCTCAGTTTCTGTCGTAATCTCTTTGCTCTTGGGTCACAGTTTGTGGCCCAGCACCGGTGCCCAGATATACTTTGAGAAGCTGGCCCAGAGCCCTCCCTGACCAAGGTGGGCAGTGCATGTGTGGGTACAGGCCCACCTGCCAAGGGGGTGGAGGTGCACTCACTGCTGTAAATTTGGTGTGCAGAATGCTCGGGCAAGCCCCAGGCTGAAGTACCGGTTCCCTGCTGTCCTCCATGACAGCTCTGTCCTTGGGACTTGGCCTCCACCTCAGCTCTCAGCTCCATTCTGGTTCTTCCTGGGCACTAGAGCCCACCCTCCTTCAGTGTCTGTGCCAGTGTCCTCCTCTCAAGGCCTAGATGCTGCTGTCGGGATGACCTGTTGTTGGCCAGGATTCTAATCCAATATATTAGTTTCTTCTTGGTGCTGTAACAAATGACCACAAACTTAGTGACTTAAGACAGAACTTCATTCTCTTATAGTTCTGGGGACCAAAAATCCAAGACAAGTCTTGTGGGGGCTAAAATCAAAGTGTTGACAGGGCTGGTTCCTTTTTGGAGGCTCTAGGGAGAATTGGTTCTTAACTCTTCCAGCTTCAGGTAGCTGACAGCCCTCTTTAGCTTGTGGCCACATCATCCCTATTTCTGCTTCCACCATCACTGTGCCTTTTCCTCTTCTGTTGTCATGTCTCCCTCAACCTCCCTCTTATGAGAACATTTTTGATCCCACCCCAGTAATCCACAATAATCTTTCCATCTCAAGATCCATAATGTAATCACACCTACAGAGTCCCTTCTGCCCTATATGGTAATATTCATAGGTCCAGGGATTAGGAACAGGAGCTCTTTGGAGGCCATTATTTAGCCTACCACCAGGTTTGGGAATTCATGTCGTTGTCACCAGACCCCCTGTAAGTTTTCCTTCTCTTGTGCAGTCCCTCTGCCCCCACTGGCCTACCTGGGAGGTGGAATCATTTGGGTGATGATCTGAGATTGTTGAGTCTGAGGTGTCTTAGCTGATATTTAGTGAATGATTTTTGTATCAGATACTCTGCTAGGGACTGTTGTGAGTATCCATTGAATACGCACGACAACCCAAGAGCTTGAGGGTTCACATGCAGTCCTGGGCAGTCTGGTTCACATGCAGTCCTGGGCAGTCTGGCTTCAGAGCCAGAGTTCATACCCCCTAACTTCTCTGTGGACAGAGGTAGACCCTGAGATCTGGGTCACAAGCCTATCTCTTCCCCCAAGGACCAGCCACATGGCAGGCCTAGTGCTCTAGCCTGGCCCTGTTCCCAGCTTCTTTCCTTTCCCTGTCAGCCTGAGAGACGCACCTTCCCAAGAAGGGACTAGTAGGAAAAGCTTTTAGGCTCTCTCCAGCAGGTGACACGGAGCTCAGAAACCCAAGCAAACAATTGTGTGCAGAGCCCCAATTCCTCCAGGTAGTCTGGTTCTCATCCTGACGCAGTACTGTTCCTAGACAGGGGGAAGCTGGCAGTCAGCACACGCTGCCTGAGTTTGAGTTTGTTTGCCAGTCCTGTCATAATGTGTCATCCAACATTCCTGGCCGGAAGTCAGACATTAGCATGTTGGACAGTGTCCTCACAGCTCTGTGCTATGGGGAGACCTTCCCTTCTTTCTGGTGGTTCTGGTCTCATGCAGATCCTTCTGTCTGCAGTTAGGGCAGTGCCGGAAGCACATGCACTATGGCGGCAGCAGAGCTTGGGGAATGGCTGCCAGGCTGGGGGTCATCTTCCCTGCCAGGGACTCTGGAGTCATGGTAGAGCAGCGTCCAGTACACTTAGAAAAGTTGGAGATCTCCAATTCTCTGCTGGTGGCCCCAGGCAGGAGCCAGATGTGGCTGACAGAGCTGAACTTTCTCAGAAGGTGTCCTGGATAAGGTTGTTCTGAATCCTGGTCAGTGGAAGCATAATATGCCAAGCAGAAGAATGTGTCATGGGAACTTGAACTTCAACTTGACACCAACCCTAGAGAGCGCTTCCTGGTGCTTCCTTTGCTGGGAGGTCCCTGGCCCAGAGCTGTCCAACCTGGGCCTGCAGCCAGGAATATTCTCCCAGAGTAGCAGTCTTACTATTTTTAATTCTGTGTAATTTAAATACATTTTAATAATAAAAGTATGACTATGGTTTAGGTGTAGTGGGCTCACGCCTAAAATCCCTGCACTTGGGGAGGCCGGATTGGAGGATTGCTTGAGCCCAGAAATTCAAGACCAGTCTGGGAAACAGAGTGAGACCTCGTCTCCACAAAAAGAAAAAAAAAATATGGATATGTTATTGATGAGAATACACATAGTTTTGTGTATCTTTTACATTATGTAAGTAAGCACTGATGTGGTTTATTTTTTTAAAACAGACTTCATTTTTTAGAGCAGTTTTAGATTCACAGCAAAATTGTGCAGAAAGTAGAGGTTCCATATACCCCCTGCTTCTACCCACACAGCCTCACCCACTATCAGCATCCTACCACAGTGTGGATACTTGGCGCAATTGATGAACCTACACTGACACATCATTATCACCCCAAGTCCACCGTCTACGTTAGGGTTCACTCTTGTGTGATCTATGGCAAATGTGTAAAGATGTGCCCACCATTATAATATCATACAGAGGAGTTTCACTGCCCTAAAGATCCTCTGGGCTCAGCCTACTCATCCCTCCCTCCCCCCCGAGTCCCAGCAGCCACTGATCTTTTTACTGTCTCCATCGTTTTGCCTTTTCCAGATTGTCATATAGTTGGAATCATTCGGTAGCCTTTTCAGACTGTCTTGTCTCACTTAGTAATGTGCATTTAAGTTGCCTCCATGTCTTTGCCTGACTTGGTCGTTTATTTCTTTTGAGTACTAAATAATATTTCCTTGTCTGGATGTACCACAGTTTGTTTATTCATTCACCTGCTGAAGGACAGCTTGTCCTTCAGTTTTGGCAATGATGAGTAAAACTGCTACAAACTTATGTGTGCAGGTTTTTGTATAGGCACACATTTTCAGCTCATTTAAGTAAATACCAAGGAGTGCAATTGCTGGATCATATGGCAAGAGTACATTCAGTTTTATAAGAAATCACCACGCTGTCTTCCAAAGTATCTGTGCTGTTTTGTGCCTCCTTTCATTCTCAGAAGAGTCCAGGTTTGGATAATAAAAAATATGTCCAGCATTGAGTGTGTTGTTCCATGTTCTTGTTGGCATTTGGTGCTGACAGTGTTTGGGATTTGGGCCATTTTAATAGATATGTGGTGGTATCTCATTGTTGTTTTAATTTGCATTTCCCTGCTGACATTATACTGAGCATCTTTTTAAATGTTTGCCATCTGAATATCTTCTTTGGTGAGGTGTCTGTTCGGATCTTTTACCCAACTTTTAATTGTGTTGTTCATTTTCTTATTGTTGAGTTTTAAGAGTCCTTTGCATCAAAAAATTAGCTAGGTGTGGTGACCTGTGCCTGCTGTTCCGCCTACCTGGGACTGAGGCAGGAGGATCACCTGAGCCCAGGAGGTCAAGGCTGCAGTGAGAGCCATGATGGTGCCACTGCACGTGACATGTCTTCTCATCCTCTTGACAGTATCTTTTGCAAGGAGAAGTTTTAATTTTAATTCAGTCTAGCTTATCTATTTTTTTTTTTTTTTGAGTCAATGTCTCACTCTGTCGCTCAGACTTGAGTGCAGTGGCATGATCACAGCCACTGTAGCCTCGACTTGCTGGGCTCAGGCAATCCTTCCACTTCAGCCTACCAAGTAGCCAGAACTACAGGCGCACACCACCACGCCCAGCTAATTATTTTTATTTATTGTAGAGATGAGGTCTCACCAAGTTGCCCAGGCTGATCTTGAACCCTTGCGCTCAGTCAGTCCTCTCACCTCTACCTCCCAAAGTGCTGGGATTACAGGTGTGAGCCACCCTACCCGGCCCAATTATTTTTTTTTATAGGTCATTCCTTTGGTGTTTTATTTAAAAAGTCATTGCCAAACTTAAGATCATGTAGGTTTTTCCTGTGCTTTCTTCTAGTTTTCTAGCCTTGTGTGTTACATTTAGTCTAGGGTTCCTTTGTATATACTTTTAAATTGAAGATTAATATATACATAGAAGAATTAGAAAATAATTAGCATACTATTTGATGAATTATCGCATAATGAACACTTTTGTAACTATCACACAGGTTAAGAACTAGAACCAGGACATTAGAAGCCTCTCTTGTGCTCCCTTTCAATCATTCCTGCCTCCCTTCCTATTTGACTTATAAAATAAAGAGTAGTGTTGCCTGTTTTTAAACCTTATGCAAATAAAAATAATACAACATATGTTATATATGGCTTCTTTTGTTTAATGCTACTTTTCAGAGATGAATCTATGTTGTTATGTGTTGCAGTATCCAATACATTTTCATTGCTGTGTAATATTTCTTTATATGGAATATTTCTTTTATTCAGACCACAATTTATTTATTCTAATATTAATGGACATTTGAGATGTTTCTGTTTGGGACTATTGTGAATAATGCTGCTGTGAATACTTTTATACATCTCTTTGGGTACACATTGGTTGCATTCCTATTGGATACTTACCTAGGAGTAGATAGTGTCACCAGATTTCCAGTTTGTGCCTACCTACCCTGCTTTATGCCTAGTCTTCCAGAGTAATAATGAATTGTACCTCCTTTCATTCTCAGAAGAGTCCAGGTTTGGATAATAAAAAATATGTCTTTCGACGAACAGGAGTTTTTCATAGTCCAAGAAATCTTTCCCTACCCCAAAGTCACAAAGACAGACTCATATATTCTATTTTTGAAGCTGTACTGTTTTACCTTTTACATTTATTATTTTATGTTAACCCAGATAATTTAACCTTTTATATTTACCATTTTTGTTACTCTTGGTTCATTTGTCAACAGTCACGTTTCCTTCTGCTATCATTTCCTTTAACCTGAAATGAGATTTTACCATTTCTTGCATGCAGGTTGGTGGGCAATGAGTCGTCTTAGTGTTCTTTTGTCCAGAAATATCTCAACGTGAAAGTTGCTGTTTCTCTGTCTCAAGCACCACAGTTTCCCCAGAAAATTTAGCAGCCATTTTAATCACTGTCCCTCCACATGCATTGTGTAGTTTTTCTCAAGCTGCTTTTATCTTTGGCTTTCAGCAGATTAATTTTAATGTGCCTAGATAACATTTTCTTTGCATTTATCTTGTTTGTGATTTGTTGACTTCTTAAATCTGTAAACATATATCTTTCAGCAGATTTAGGAAATTTGCCACATATTTTTGTCTACCTGCTTTTTTTTCCTGTTCTCTTACTTCTCTTCACCAAAATATCAGACCTTTTGATATTGCCCACTGATCCCTAGGCCTCTGTTTATATTTTCCATTTTTTTCTCTCTTCAGATTGGGTAATTTCTACAGATCTACCTTCATGTTCACAGAATTTTTCTTCTGGCAATTTTAATCTGCTATTAATTCCATACAGTAAATATTTATTTGCAATATTGTATTTTTCAGTTCTAAAATTTCCATTTGTTGTTTTTGTATTTTCTATTTTTGGTATTTTTGTTATGAGCATTTTTTTTTTTTTTTACTTCATTGAGCATAATTCAGACTGAAGATCTCACTTTAGTATTTTCTTTAGTACCAGTCTCTTTATAACAAATTATCTCAGTTTTTGTCTGAAAATTTTTAGTATTATTTTTGCAGTATATTTTTACTAAGTATAGAATTCTAGGTTGTCATTTATTTTATTTCAGCATGTTGAAGATATCATTTCATTGTGTTCCACCTCCCATTATTTCTATTGAGAAGTTAGCTGTCAGTCTTACAATTTTGCTCCTTTAAAGCAATGTGCTTTTTCCCTGACTGTTTTTAAACATTTTTCATCTGTGTTTTGCTTTCAGTGGTTCTTCTACAGTGCACTTAGGTAATGTTTTCTTTATATATTTTTCTCCTTAGGATCTGTAGTGCTTCTTGATTTTGTGGCTTAGTTTATTTCTTTAATATTGGAATATTCTCAGCCATTTTCTCTTCAAGTATTCTTTCTGATCCATTCTCTCTTTCTAATCCTGCTGGTAGTGACGTGTATGTGACACCTTTTCGCTGTGTCCCAGATGTCTGTTACACCCCTTCATATGTTTGCCATCCTTTTGTCTCCCTGTACCTAATCTGGATCTTTTTTTCTGACATATATTCCAGTTCCTAAATTCTTTGTTCACTATGCCTAATATCCTTATAAACCCACCCATTTTGTGACTAATTTTAACTGCTATATTTTTAATACTAATATTTCCACTTTATAAAAAATAGTTTCTAGTTCTTTGCCAAATTTTTGTATCTTGTATTTTAATTATTTGAATATGCTAGCCACTGTTATCTTAAAGTCTGAGTATGATAACCTCACTATCTAGACCTTCTATGTGTCTATTTAGTGTTTCTCTTTTCTCTCTTGGCCTTTGGTCAATCTTTTTTTCCTTATAACCAGTTATTTTGCACTGAGTGTTGGACATTAAACCAGAGCAGTTTTTTTTCCCCTAAGTTGGAGTCTCATCTTATCACCCAGGGTGGAGTGCAGTGGCATGCTGCTCATGGCCACCGCAGCCTCGACCTGCTGGGCTCAAGTGATCCTTTCACCTCAGCCTTCCAAGTAGCTGGAACTACAGGTGTGCACTACCATGCCAGGCTTATTTTTTGATTTATTGTAGAAATGAAGTCTCACCAACTTTCCCATGCTGATCTCGAACCCCTGAGCTCAGACAATCCTCTCACCTCGGCCTCCCAAAGTGCTGGGATTACAGGCTTGAGCCATCACACCCAGCCACAGCAGTTTTAAAAATAAGGTGATACTATAAATAATAGCATACTCCTCCAGACAGATTTGATTTTTCTTCTAGTTGTCACCTGGGCAAGGGACAGGTGATAATAACTCAGTGATTGAGAGGATTCAGTGAAGAGTTTCATCCCATGTGGAGGCTGGTCTACTTCCAGGTCAATTCTATTCCTAGGTAGCAGTGCACTGGAGTCCCCACTGAAAACCTAATGTGTTTCCCAAGGTCCTGACTCCCTGTGGGGCCCTGAACTCTGACTTTGCCCTTCTTTCTCTGTGAGGTGGTGGGAAGCTCTGTTCAGCTTCTCAGCTGCTGCTTTCAGAATTCATAACTGCCTGAAGGGGATATGGGCACCAAAAGCCACATTTTGCTTCTCAACTTCCTTTGCCTCCCAGATCTTAGGCTGACACAGTCTCAATGCACTGGTATCGCACTCACATGGGTTTTTAAAAAATATTCTGTCCAAGTTTTCTAGTCATTCTTACAGGAGAGTTGATTCAAGAAAATTAAGGTTCAAAGAGGCTCAATTAATTACCCAGGGCCATACATAACCTGGAAATAGACTCCTTTTGAAGTATATTTAAACGGGAGACACAGACTGGAGAAATCTGAGACTTACAGCAGCCTGCATCCACAACCTTCAGTGTTCTTTGTCATTAAGGTATTTCTCTGGGTGAGTTTTTAAATCATTGAGTTTAACTCTCTTGTTTTACAAAGCTGACAATCTGAGAGAGTGTGTGATCTGTCTATGGCCACACAGCTAGTTAATGCAGGAGTTGGGACAAAGCCTAGGTTGTGTGCCTCAATTAGTTTTCTCCCATTGCGCCTTGCTGGCCCCTATTGTTTTTATATTATTACTCAGGGACCCAGTCCTGCATCTAGCTTTAGTAAGACATCTCAGAGGTCCAAGGAGACTCTTCTAGTTTGTAGAAAATTGTCCTTGACTCACCCAATCACATATGAGTGTCATCTCTTCTTTTCCCTTCCCTCCTTCTTTACTTCCCTTTTCTTCTCTGGATTTTTTTACAATGTCTCTGCCTGTGGCTGCTAGACAAGGCCACGCTGAGATGTGTTCTAGGGGAGTGGCTTCAAGTCTGCATAATTAGTCTGTCCTCTTTTGTGACTGGGGTACATTATATCAGATTCTGAAAAAGGTTTTGAAAAATAAGGTGCAGAAGGGAATGATAAAATGAGGCATTTGAGGAAAATTTTAAACTCATGTTTAGTTTCTTCCTTTAAAAATAATTAATACTTTCTTCTAGAATTGCTGTAAAGCCTTTTAACTTTTGTGGATTATCTGCCATTCTCTCAAGCACATGGTATATATATTTAAGGATTCTTACATTAAATTGTAAGCAGAGTCATGATTGAGATATTGGGAATAAAGCTGATCAGACACAGATCTGTTTCAGCATCCTGTCTTTGTAAGACCTGAAATGTCCTATTCTATGTTTTTGAAGGGAAAGCGTTTTGTGGTGACCAGAAGGAAACAGTGGGGCCGGAAGGGAGTATCACTGGCCTGGCAGCCTGGAGACCTCAGTTGTACCCACCATGTCACCCCACTTGTGTATGACCTTGGGCCTTATTTGACAATCTGTAAAATGAAAGGGTTGGACAAGATACTCCCTTGGGAGCCTTCCAATCCCCAAATTTCTGGAAACTATCCTTTACCATAAGGTCAGTGTCCAGGAGAGCATTTTGTAATCATATGAATGAGAATGTAAGGATATGGGGAGAGAAGGGTAAAGTTAGCTAATCTAGAGATTGACATTTGTGTGTTTTTGTAAGCAAGTCAGATGCTCTAGAACTACATTTTTGCTTCAAGCTAAAAAGCTTATGCTGTGATGACCTACCTTATTAGGTTAGATAACTCATATAAGTCACCGACTTCATTTCTGACTCACTTTGGGGCTCAGGAAGCATATTCTAAAAGAGTGAATGAGAGATCACCATCATAGTATCTATCGTTTTTCAACTGCTGGCTGTGCCAAGATGCATCTATGAGTAACACCTAGTTAGCATCTGCCCTCTCCAAGGGGCAGGCATTATTTATTACCCCTTAGTTACACGTGGGGAAAAGGAATTCCAGTCTGGTCTTATATTAAAAACCTTTCGCCACATAGCAACATTGGCAGCTTTAGTTCTCAAGCAGCCTGTGTTTTGTGCCAAGGAACAAAGTAATCTTCCATTTACCAAGGGCTTTTTTAGCTTTTTAATGATGTATTAAATTAAACACCCACTCACCAAGTATCTGTGAGTGTTGGTTGTGGCAGATGGATTTGGGTGTTGGGTGCTGCGATGCATCCTGTCACAGCTGATCACTTACTAGTCCTCTGACTGTGGTTGGATGGAGTTAGTATCTACTTTCTAGGGTCCTTCTGCCCCCAACGGTTTGTGGTTATGGTGACCAAATTATTGCATGATAAATATCATGGCAGATGTATAAACAGAGGAGAGGGAACAGCAGTGGAAAGAGTCTCAAACACATTTTAAAGTTCTGTTTCAGTCACCAGCACCCAAGAAGGCATGTGGTGTTTGTTAAGGGACCCGGAGTCCCCGGGACAGTTTTCCTCTCCCTCCAGCAGTGTGTGAAAATACTGATTGCCCCAGCAACTCATCAGCACTGATGATATTCACTGTAACATCTTTGGAATTTGATGAGCAAAAAGTGGTATCTAGTTGTTTTGATTGGTATTTTTGGATTGCCCAGAGAGGCTGAGCATTGTTGCATAATTTTTACAGCCTATTTGTGTGTTTGTTTTATGAATTGCCTGTCCTTTTCCTGACCCTTTTTAGTGGAGGTGCTTGCCTTTTTAATTCTTTCTTATTAGCATTTTTAAAAACTCTATTGCTAACATCTCTTCTAGCATACGTTATGAATATTTTTTCTCTGTTTTATATTTTAATATTTATTGTGCTTTTCAATGTATTTTATTAGCAAAAATCTAAAAGTCTTTTTCTTCAGGATTTATGTCTATGATGTTATTTTTAACAAAAAAGCCTTTCGGGTCCTTGAATGATATAAGTCTTTACCTATATTGTTTTTCAATATGCTTGTGGAGTTTTTTTTTCCATTTACAATTTTCATCTGTCTGGAAGTAATTTGGGTATATGTCATGATGCATGGAGCTGGCTTAATTTGTCTTTACACAGTTAACCAATTATCTCAACATTATTGTTGAATTATCCATTTCCTCCTCACATATAAAATGACATTTTGTTGTAGAATAAGTAATATATATTTTCATATATATATGTATGAAAATTGGGTCCGTTTTAGGTTTTCTGTTCTCTTTCATTGATCTTTCTGCCAGAATCATGCTGTTTTGATAGTTTTATCTTTGAAGTATCTTGTTAAATCTGGCAGAGCAAAATACTCATAACTCTTCTTTCATGATTTTGTTAGTCAGTTTCTGGCTTTATTCTTTTATGTGGATTTGAGAATCATTTCACAAGTTTAAAAAGTTGTGCCAGGATATTTATAGCAATTATTATATAGATTAATTTAGGAGCGACAGTATCTTTTTAATATTGGTTTCCACCTAGGAAAACAGCATATCATTTCATTTATTTCAGTCTCTATTGTTGGCATGTAGGTAGTCTGAGCACAGGTTTTGCCAGAGTCCAAGTTCAAATCCAAGTTGAGCCATTTATTAGCTTGTGTAACAGTGAGTAAGTTTTCCCCCAGTGACTGGAGCATAGTGGGTGTTCGTAAACATCCGTTAGAGAAATGGTTGAATTAAGAATTTCTTCTTAAGTGTTTTGTTTTTGCTGTTGTAAATGAGTAGTAGCCTGCATCCTTGCCAGAAATTGGTATTGTCTGGGTTTTAGATTTTAGCCATTCTAATAGGTATGCTATGGCATCTCATTGTTTCAGTTAGCAACCCCCTAGTGACAAATGATAGTGGGCATCTTCTGTGGTGAGGTTCTGTTCAGATCTTTTGTCCACTCTTAATGGGGTGTTTGTTTCCTTAGTTTTGGGTGTTCAGTGTTCTTTGTACATCTTGGATATCCTTTATCAGATATGTGTTTGAAAATATTTTCTTCTCATCTGTGGTTTGTGTTTTTATTCTTTTCACAATGTCTTTTGAAATCAGAAGTTTTAATAAAATCGAACTTACTCTTTTTTTCTTTCACAGATCCTGCTTTTGCAGTATAATTTTAAAATTTTCTTATACCACCTTGTAAAAATAGAGCAACAATGTCAGTGAAGCTCATGGTCCACAAAGCAACCTCTTTGACAAAACTAAGGATCAGAGTGTGTCTGTGAATGCAAAAATATCAGCAGCTGGGGCCAAAACACTGATGGTAGCAGGAATGCTGTAGGAGGAAGAGTCTGAAAGACAGACAGACTCGAATGATCCTGAGGGCTTGAGAACCAGACAGTTCTCTCAACATCATCCCAATGGGGCAGCTCCAGAGTGGAGGGCTTGATGCTGATGTGAGCATAGTTGGTGGACATGGACTGGGCTTCCCAGGCTCCAGGTGGCAGACAGTGAAGACACGTGAGAAAAATATGTCCACAAGACAAAGGAGAAACTGCGCCTTGATATTTCAAATGAACTGAGAGAAATTAAGAAAATAATTAATAGTTATGAAAGAACAGGATGAATCCAAATTAGAAAACAAAGATGAGATGATTAGATAACAGAAATGAAAGTTCGTGACTCAGAAAAGGAATAGAAATAAAGCAAAAAATCTAAAAATGAAGATCAAACTAGAAGAAATAAAAGAATGAACAAGCACTGGGGAAAATACCATCAGAGAAATAGAAATTGGAAAGGAATAACAAAAACACAGAAATGAAAAAGAAGATAAGATGATCTGAGAGGAAGTGATAGATATGAAAGACAGATAAAAGGAGATCCATATATAATGATCCATTATATAATATATATATGTAATACACGTTCTAGCTATCTAAGTTCATATATGTAACAGATATCCTTATACATATTTAACTCCTTTATATAATAGGAGTCTCTGAAAATTAAATTCAAATCACATCTTGTACTGAGAAAACTGATCCAGAGTGGACAACATCAATACATATTCTTACACATTTTTCTATATATTTGTATACATTCTTATACATACAAACATAATATAATTGCACCAAAAAGAGGAAAAAAGTCTTTTGAGGTATCTAGGCAAAATACCAAGTCATTTATAAGGAAAAGGAATCAGATTGGCATCAGACCCTGACAGCAATTCTTTACATCAGAAGACAATAGAGAATCATGTTAAAGATAATCTAGGCGAGGAAAAAGTGAGTCAATTATTCTATATTCAGCCAAACTGACCTTCAAGTACAAAAACCACAAACAAGATTGCTTGGACATGCTAGACCTCAGGGAATGAGTTTTCCATGCACCCTTCTTGAAGGATCTTCCAGCAACCACTGTGACTGAAGTGCTGGCATGTTCTGGTGGTTGACATGAGAAACTGTGGGGCGTATTAGCTTCTGTCCAGACCCCTGGCTTTCCTGGAATTCTCTAAGTGTTCTTGGTTCAAAGACAGCTGTGAAAAGTGGTTTGATTATCCCTCAGTTGGAATACCATTTCTCCTCTGCTCAGGTGTTGGCCTTGAAGCCAGTGATTTGGGCTGTAATTATTTCATGTCCCTTCTTTTAAGAAGCCACACACTAATGCAACTGTAGCTTGTGTGGTCTATGATCCATCGAAAGGATATGTTGTCAGATCTCTTTTGCGTATCAAGGGGAAGTCATTTGTTTCCATTTAGATTCTTTCTGTTTAAGTATAGAAAAGCTCATTCAACCTTGCTTAATAAGGAAAAAAGCCAATGTATTTACTCACATAACTGGAAAGTTCAGAGGTAAATATGGCTTTAGGGAAGGTTTGGTCTAGTAATTTGGTGGTGTTACAAAGGATCAATCTTCCTTCCATTTCTCCACTCTGCTTTCTGTGTTATTGATTTCATTATCTCACATGGTGTCAAGATATTATAAGCAACAACCTACATTTCTTTTTGTCAAGCAGTGAGAATATATATATTTTTTAAGTAAGATAGCTTTGTCTCAGCATTGCTAGCAAAATCCTGAGGTAAGCTGTGATTAGACCAACCCAAGTCATATGAGTATTCCTAACCAATCGCTGCAGCTTAGTCATATTCATACACACACACACATATTTACACATATATAATATATATTCATGCTTAGTCTTTTTCACATATATTCGCATATCTTCTTTAGAACCACATAGATCCCCAGACATAAGTCAATGAACTCTGGAAAAAGAAAGGATGGAATGGATATTGGGGAACTATCTATGAAGAAATTTTTAAAAGTGTTGAATTATATCAAAATGCCATCTTGGCATCTCTTGAGATTATCATGTGTTGACTCTTATTAATTGTGGTGAGTTATGTAAATAGTCTAAGTTAGGGAACAAAACCTACTTAGGTATGCCTTGTGGGAGTAACTGAGGTTCAGGAAGAATCAGCTTGTTTCTCCTTTTCTTCTCTTTTTCCCTCTTCTTAGCTCTTTTTTTGTTTTGTTTTGTTTTTGAATTGGAGTCTCACTCTGTCGCCCAGACTGGAGTGCAGTGGCCGCTCCCGGCCACCGCAGCCTCGACCTGCTGGGCTCCAGCGATCCTTCCGCCTCAGCCTTCTGAGTAGCTGGAATTACAGGCGCGTGCTACCACGCCCGGCTGATTTTTTTGATTTATTGTAGAGATGAGGTCTTGCCAAGTTGCCCGGGCAGGTCTCGAACCCGTGGGCTCAGGCAATCCACTCACCTCAGCCTCCCAAAGGCGCGGGATTACAGGCTGAGCCACCGAGCCCGGCTTTTTCTTAGCTCTTATGTGGACTTGTCTGCCTTTCCTCAATCCTCTGATACTGGTGTTTCCCAGAGCTCTGTCTTTGGTCTTCTGCTGTGAGTGATGACAAGGCTTAACTGCCACTCCTGTATGCTGGCGTGGTCCTCTTAAGCTTCCTATTCACATTTTCTACTGCCTAACTTTGCCTTTTGGATGGCATCTCAAACTCAGCATGTTCACACTGAACTCAGCATCCATCAGCTGACTTTACCTCTTGTATCTTTGAACTTCCTGTCTTCCTCCTCTCTTGCCTACACATTAGATTAGTTGATTAGATGGGCTGTGTCTCCCTCAAGTTCATCCCCTTCTTTCTATTTCCCACCTCAGTCCATTTTCTGTGACAGAATATGACAGAATGGGCAATTTATAAAGAAGAGGAGCTTCTTTGACTCACAGCTCTGAAGGCTGAGAAGTACAAGAGCATGGCATTGGCATCTAGCAAGAGCCTTCATGCTGCATTATCCCAGGGAGAAAGTAGGAAAGGCAAGTGAACACATGAGACAGAACAAGGAAATCGGGCTGATTTTATCAGGACCCCTCTCCTGTGATAACAGCATTAATCCATTCATGAGGGCAGAGCTCTGAACCTGATCAGGTCTTAAATGTTCCACCTCTTAATACTGTCAAAATGGCAATTAAAATTCAACATGAATGTTAGAGGGGACATTCACACCACAGCATCCCCCAGCCACTGCTTCTAGTGTAGGCATTCGTCATCTCTTGTCTGCACTAGTGATTTTCAAGCTTTAGCAAGCATCACAGTCATCTGGAGGGCTAGTCAATACACACATTGCTAGCCCATCTCCAGAGATTTTGATTCAGTAGATCTTAGGTGGGCCCTGAGAGTTTCCACTTCTAATAAGTTCCAAGTGATGCTGATGCTGCTGGCTCAGAGACCACACTTTGAAAACCACTGGGATCACTGCAGCATCCCTTTCTGACCTCTGGTCCTCCCTTTGTCTGTCCATACTTCACCAGAGTGATCCAGCTCACTACAGTCCCACAGTGCTACCCACATTTTTGTCCACCCAGAAGAGTTCAAGTTTCTCATCACAGCAACCTTGTGTGACCTGGCTCCTTCCCCAGTCTCTAGCCACTTTGTCCTCCTCCGTATTGCCCATGGTTGTGCACATGGACTCTGTTCTTTGCTGTTCTTTGTGCTGTTCCATCTCCCTGACATGCTTCTTCTGCTTGCTGGTCTTTACTTGGCTCATTGTCACTGACCCTTCAACATTGTACTCCAAAGTAATTGCCTGGAAGTTAGTTTGAATCTCCAGAATAGAGCTCAGTCACCTGAGTACCCATAGTGTTCTCAGATTCCTCTGACTTACCTCTCATGCCCATCATTGAATTGATTACTTCATGTTCACTCGCTCCCACCTCATTTCCCACTTCTATCTTTAGGGTGTGGCTCTTACAAGGCTTGAACAGTCAGTCTTGTTTATCTTAATCTTTGTATGCCTATTTTCTGTAGGCACATAATAGATGCTTGGCGAAGGTTTGCAGAACTCAGCTAAATATTAGTGCTACTCTGAGCACAACTCTCCCTCCCTAGATGCCCCTCCACCCTGATGCTAGTACCTTCTTCCCATTATAAGGAAACAGTGCCTTTGGGGCAATTATTGAAAAGTAGAAGACTGGCCCTCCTGATACTAGAACTTATTACCCCCTCAACATCATCTCAGTCTTCATATATCTCTCTCCTGTGGGTAGACTTAGACTGAGGTCTGTTCTCTTCTGCTCTCTGACAGTGATCAGAGAGCCTGGTATGACAGACCATCATGGCCACTGTTCCCCTAAGTTCCTTCCTCTTGAAAATGTGAGAGTTTGGAAAGATGTGAGGAAGATGGTGTTAACCATGTGACAGGATGTAGCAGCCTTGATCAGTAAGGACAAAATTTTAGGACAGGGATGGGACACGTCTTTCTAGTTGCAAAAATGCGGATTTCAGGGCAACTGAAGGCCTAGCTTTGTCAAGCATGGAGTTGTCCACCTCTTGTTTAGAAGAGGCTGGACTTGCACCTGCCAGGATGCCAAGTCCACATGGACTCACTGATGTGTCCACCAGATACCATTCTTAGGGCTGGATTTTAGCCATCTGATTGGCTAAGACACATCCTTGTATGTGATGATTGTGGCTTTATGTCAAGCCTTCAGTTCCATGAGTCACTCCTCTTCCTTTAGATTTATGCTTCTTAAACTCTTTCAGTTCTGAGAGTAGAGAGAGTGAATGCTGACCTCAGGCAGTTTATATGATCTTCTGCAAGCACAGTGTTTTGTGAGATTTCATCCTTTAGCTTTAACATTCATGGAAGCTTTGTATACTACTCTGGTCCTATCTTCCCAAGTCATATAAAAATATTTTGAATGTCTTTATAGTTAAATTGCTGAGTTTATTTCATCTTGACACAAAAATTGTAGCTTTGTGTGTCTACTGGCCTCATCTCTGCCCCATAGCCATTTCTGAAGCATTGCATCTCTCAAAGTCCTCCATTTTCCCAGTAGGTTATAGTGACAGTAAGTATTCATGTGGTGGCAAAGTCTTGGGACAGAGCATCTAGACTTGGTCACAGTTGTATATTCTAATCTTTTAATAATAGAGAAAATGTTACACCTTAAAAATAGATACTGTCTTACAGTTGGAACTACAGATTTGAACGTCTTACAGTATGTTAGCAGGTCTCAGTTGAATACTGACTCTACAGTTGTGTTCATCAAAGTAACCACATTCAGTTTCTTTTTTGGAGGAGCAGCCTTTTGACTTTGCACATAAGCACTTATCATTGATTAATAAATAAAAATCTTTGTAATTAGTATGTGTTATGGGCTGAATGCTTGTGTCCCTCCAAAAATTCATATACTGAATCCCTACCTTCCAGTGTGATGGTATTTGGAGGTGAGACCTTTGGAGGTAATTAGGTATATATTAGGTCAGACCTTCATGATGAGAATAGTGAGTGGTTTTCTCTCTCTTTCCTTTGGCACACACTAAAGAAAGGCCATGTAAGCTCATAGTGAGAAGGTGGCCATTTACAAGCCAGGAAGAGAGCCCTCACCAGAAACCAAATCTATTGGTGCCTTGATCTTGGAATTCCCAGTCTCCATAACTGTGTTTAAGAAATATTTATTGTTTAGGCTTCCTAGTCTATGGTATTTTTCTATAGCAGCCCCAGCTAAGATAATATATATTTCTTAAATATTGAAAACTATGATATAAAATATAAGATCTTTTACATAAGGGTCTCAAGGCCCATTGCAAATACTAATGATTTTAAACAAGATTTCAGGAGAGTGTAGCGCATGAATCTGTGTTGCTTCTTATGGCCTTGTGGAGAGACTGGGAACAGCTTGTGATCAGAGATTTCCATGTATGTAGTAGAGTAGGCCAGGATTGCTCTCAGTGCTTGATCAAAGAGACATGAAGTCTTGTTCTGTAACAATGTACTGTGATCAGAGAGCCTGGTGCTAGGCAGATGTTTTGCGATGAAGGCTTTTTAATGCCTTGATACAGAAAGTGAGCACCTGGGACTCATCAGAATGAGCAGGTGGGCAGAGCTTTAACGTGAGAATAAGGAAAGAGACCCTTGCTCTCATTTCTTTTTTAGGCAAGAGTATGTTACTCAGCCTGTTCTACAGCCAACAGAAGAGAAAGATGTCAGTGTATTGAAGAGAGGCTGTGAATTTGAACCATTTTTTAAAAGAAATGTACTTTAGTTGAACATGAAATGGTCTTTTGGGACTTATTCAGCCCTTTACTGTGCTTTGGGAGCTTTCTGTTTTCTTCTCCGCACTAGACACACTCATTCTGAACCCCCTTCTGTCCAGGGTTTGGGGAGAAGGGAGGGAGGATTGCATGGAAGCCCTTCCTCAGCTCAGTCACCTACCTGTTAACAGGTTGATTCCCTGCTCTCCTTTTTAAATCTTAGAAATAGTGCTGTACAAGGAAGAAGTAAGACTGTGGTGAGACTGTGGTGTCTCATTGGCTTTTGAAGTGGCCCCAGCGGGTCAATGTGCAGTGGGGCATGTCTGCCATGTGTGTTAGCTCAAGGGGAGGGGCTGTGGGCTGCATCTGAGGCCTGAAGGACTTCCCAGGAGAAGCCCCACTGGTTTTTGGCATCTGACATCTTTGCTAGGCTTCTAAAAATGCTGAAGTTTTAATTGTATCATGTTTTACTCAGGTTTTACCTCTTTAGGATATGAATGGTGCTTTTTAAAAAAAATTGATAACTCCTTGAAAATGATGATTGTTCTTGCCAAGCAAGTAAAATTCCTTTGCAAAAATGTGGGCATTTACATTTCACAGCTGACTTTACATGGGTTACTTACTTTTCAGTGGGATTCATTTTAGTGAGATTCATTTTTAAATGAGAATGAGAGCCCGACACGGAATCGTTACCCCTGAGGCCCATGCATTCTTTGGGCTCAGTGACTGAAGGTCATAGTTCATCCCAGTGTGAGTGGTCCTGACACACCAGAGTCAGGAAAGTGAGCGTGCTCAGATTCTCAATGGGGTACCCGATGTGGCTAAATATCCAGAGATACTTCGGGGTCACAAATTCATAGTAGGAGATGCGTGTGGATCCAAGTGGGGAAGACATTTAGCCTTGATTTTCTGAAGCGGCTCTAGCTTATCAATGAAAAAAATTGAGGACAGAGACAGCATGGGTAATTGAAATCCACAGGAAATCTCTAAAACTCATTTTTAGCAGATGGTTTCTGTTTCCTTGGCCATCAAATCTGTTTACCAGAACTGCTGACCATGTAGCAAATTGGACTGATTTGAATATCATTCCTCCCCACTTTCCCCATCTTCACTGAATGTTCAGCAGAAGGAAGGCATCTGAAGGTATATGGGAGGATGGAGGAGCATCAGAAACGGATGCTTGGGTTTTTCCACAGTCAGGATAATTGCCTCCTGAATAATCTGAGATGGACTGTTCTTGCTTGTTCTCTATTACACAATGTGATTTTATGTGCTTGAAGTCATCCAACAATGCCTATTATCAGTCGTATCTCTAATAAAAGGAAGGAAGTTAGTTGAGGGGTGTCACATTTTGGTCATTGCCTTTAAGCTCCTGTGCTTTCCCAGTCAGACCCTGGATTTGATCTTTGGAATCTGGGAATGGAACTGTGTTTACACACACCCAGCCTAGTCATCTGTGACTGGACTGTTACATTTATGACAGCTTGATGCCTGGATCCCTGTGCTGTATTTATGAAGTAAAGCCATTTGACATCATCATAACATTAAAGTGCAATTTGGTGTTTTTTGGTTTTCCTGCTCTAAAGTTAATTCCTTCTAAGTCTTTCTTGTGCTGGCTTTCCCTGTATTTGGAATTTCATGTATTACATTCTAGACTATATTTTCCTTTCCATTTTAATGCATAATCAATATCAGGCTGAGTTCTTTTTTCATAGCTGTAGATGACATGACTGTATTGTATAAATACTTCCTCTTTCATCTGATACTTGTTGGGGGAAATGGCTTCTCCATTAGACTATTCTGACCAAGTTTTAGGTGTATGGATCTGATGACATCTGCATGACTTTTATGTTTATTTTTTTTTAATTGCAACTTCAGAGCTAACAAGAGGATGGCTGTTCATCTTTCCCCCTGCCATGTTTTCCAGGCACAGTGGGATATAGCATCTCTCCTCCACTGGCCTGGTAAGGTGAGCTGAGTGTAGTAGTGATACTTCTTGAGAAAGAACAGCCTTGTCCCCAGGAGTGCCAGTAGGGAAGGGAGGAAAGTGGATGGGGGGTGTAAGATGTGGTTCTGGAAAGCCCATCACTGAGTCTGGTGGCTGGGGTGGTGAGAGACCGCCTCCTTTGCTCTGGCAGCTGGGCCTGATTGGTGGGTGACCCACATCAGCAGGAGGGGGGGCCTGTGGCAGACATCGTGCACACTAACCTCCCTGTCTGCTTAATCTCTTTGTTCTCGGCCAGATCCTTCGCATCGTACTTATACACCATTTTAAGACAGTTATTTAATTTAAAGCCTTTGTGTACACCATTTAAGATCATTCCCGAACAAACTGAGATATAAGTACATATGTAAGTAAGAGCATGGCCTTCTCAGTAAGGCAGGCCTGGACTCCATCTTGGCACCATCCTCTCGGGTAACCTGATGAACCATCCTGCAGCTTCACCTCCTCCAGCTGTAGGAAGGAGCCCTCAGCGCCTTGTGGGATCGCTGCACCCTCCGCGACATGCTGATGGAGGTGAAGACTCATCAACCCCTCTTGTCTTACTGAGGCATTGACAGTTGCCTTGAGCAAGGTCCCCTGAGTCCCAGCCCAATTCTCTAGGATTTTATTTTACCAAGTTTTAGAGAAACTCTATCTGTATTCTGAGGAAATTTTAAATATGGCACCTGATTTTATCAAATAAAAATTTTACTAGACAAAAATAGCACATGTGGAATATTTATATAGTGGCTCCCAGTCCAAAAATAGACTTTCCCAATAGAATTAAATATATTTTACATTTATTTTAAAAAATTTAAGATATACAGTAAGATAGAAAATATAATTCAATAAACACCCATGTACTCACTGCTCACTGCCTAAAAAAATAGATCATTAACAATATAGTTAAGGGTACCTGATCTCAAACCAGGCAAAGTGGTGACCAAAGGGAGGCCCAAACTTTACCTGTATGATGTCCACTTGTATACCTAATCCTGAATTGTACCCTACATCTTTAAAATAAAATAAGATAAAATAAAGGAAAAATAACTGATACAATAAGCCACTGTTACCAACCCCCCAAAAGCAATGTAGTTGAAGCACCTGGCATGTCCCTCCCTGGTTATGTGCCTGCTCCACCCAAGACTTCTTGCCTCAGTTGGGAATTTGTCAGCATTTCTTTGTTCTGTTACAATGTATTCCTAAACTATATTCAATATTGTTTTAAATATTTTAAAACTTTATCTAAGTGGTTTTCTAAGGAGTGTGTTCTTCTAAAGCTTGCCTTTTTTAGTTTTGTTATTATTTAACTCAATTTTGTGGGATTCTTTCATTTTGAATGAATAGCTAGTTGATTCACTTTTATTGCTGTATAATATTCCATTGTATGGATAGCCCTTGTTATATTTATTAGTGTTTTTGGTGAAAGATATTAATGGATTGTGGACTATGCTGTTTCTAAATTTTTGTCATTGGAAACAATGCTGCTGGATATTCTTATAAACGCTTTCTTGTATACCCTAGAGAAATGCTCACATAGGAGTCTGGGATGTAGGATATATATTTCATCTATACTAGAAAATCCCAAATTGCTTTTCAATGTGGAAGAGTTCCTGCACTCTCTTTTGCTAGATAGTGTTTCATTCTTAATTCTGCCATTCTGTTGATAAAAGTGGTTGGGTGCGAGATAGCATCTCATTGCAACTAAAGATTTGTATCTTCCTGCTGGTTAATGAGGTTGAGTGTCTCTGCATACTTGTATTTCCTCTCCTGTGAATTTATATTTCAGATTTTTTGCCTAGCTTTCCTTTTGGTTGCCTTTTTATTGATGTTTTTAAATTTTGTTCTATGCTCTGGCTACTAATATTTATTGGTTTTCTATTATTTTAGATTTTTCTCTTCTAGTCTGTGGGCTTTTATCATAGTGCTCTTTGTTTTTGGTTTGGTGACTAGAAGCGATAATTTTAAAGTCAAAGTGATTAATTTTTTCTTTTATGGTTGTACATTTTGATATTTGTGTGTTTATATTTATGTAATAAAGCATCATGCTGCCAAATCAATCTAATATTCTAAACAGCAGAGCATAAAAACACACAGTGGCTAAACATGTCCCCCCTGTGAGGCTCTTGTAACTATGAGTAATCTTCCACTTACATATGTATAACACATAAAGTGGACTGTAGAAGAAAGTTTTGATTGATCTTAATTGTAATTTAGGGATATAGATTTGGGGATAATTTACCAAATGTAAAAGACTGTCTTCCTCATGCCTATGTGATAACTTTATGGTATTGGAAGAGGTACTTGGAAAAACACCTGTGGATGTCTGTGTTCAGGTACGACAGCTGAGTCTGTGGATGGGTTTTGGCGCCTTCTACAAGGTAAGGGCTCCACTGATATTTGTTGAGTAAATGAATATGGGAGCCTTTGGGAGGGGCTATTGAAGAGGCAGGAACTGACGTTAACCACAGACACGCTGCTCAAAAGAACAGACTGATGGTTCTCACTGCTTGCTGTACCCAAGAAGATGTTAAGAACGCTGAGCCTGCACCTCCCTTAGAGAACTCAGTTCTCTTGGTGTAGACTGTGATGCAGGCATGTGCATTTTTAATGTTCCCCAGTTACTTTTAGTATAAAGCTCAGGCTGAGGACTTCTAGACCAGAGGATTGGAAGCAGGAAGGGGTGGGGTGGATCATGGGCTTGCCCAATGACCTCCTGGGCCCTGAAGGGCCCAAGGTATCTGAGTTGCCAGGAGGCACTGGAGCTCTACCAGACCCAGGCCAGGGGAGATTGGAGGCTGGAGTGAGGGCAGAGCTGACCCTGCAACTGAGAAGGGACAGGAAGAAGAACACATTCTGAGGGTGCTGAGCCCAGTTGGCAGGGAGGGAGGGTGGGGTGGGACAGGGTTTTCCAGCGTAGGGCAGAGGTGCAGCCTCCCAGTAGGGTCACCTGGAAGCTGCAGTGCCCATCCCTTTCTGACTGGAAGCTGGAGGGTGGACAAGAGCCCACAAAAAAGGCAAACACAACTTTGGTTTATCCAGAGCTCTGAAGAATAAAGAACCAAGTTTGACTTGAGGATGGAGGTTGGACAGGAGACATATTGAGATCATTAAATACTGTTTTAAAATCAGAGCCAATAGGGTGGCAGACAGAGCTGATTAAGGGCATTTAAAAATGCCTATTCCTGTGCCCACAGTTGGTCCCTTTTGTGAGTGAGAAGTGATCTTCACTGTGGACCCCTCTCACAAGCTTGCCCTGAGCCATCTGTGTGTGTGTGTGTGTGTGTGTGTGTGTGTGTGTGTGTGTGCACGGGCACATGTATTGGTGCTTGTGTGAGCCTTCAGTACTGTAGATGGTGGGGAGGAATGGAGTGTCAAAGGAGAAATTGTTGAAGCAAGGAAGATTAGACTCTGAACTTGTTTTGGAAGGGGCAATTTATGGGTACTCCACCTCCCTTCATACACACACACACACACACACACACACACACACACACACCCTTCTTCTTAGTGTTGGTGGCAACCCTGTTAACAGACTACCAGGCATGAGCAGGGAGCGCCAGGTACTGGATCATCTTTTTTATTTTTTTATTGCAGAATCAGAATGGGAGTCCAGAACAATCACAGAAAGATGGGGACAGCAGTCAGAATCAATGCTCCCAATTTGGGGTAGTGCAGTTAAAATTAATTCTGCTAATGGAATAGCAGCACAATGAGAGTTAGAAAGAATGAAGTCTTAATCTTGACTATCACCCTTAAAATCTGTCTGATCTTTTCAGTTTAATTTAATTCCACAAAGCATTTACTGAGTAACTTCTAAATGCTGAGGATAAAACTGAAAAGAGTTACTGTCCTCAAGAAACTCATAGTCTTGCCAAAGAGCAAGATATTTAAAAGACTAATAACGTAAGTGCTATGAATACAAAAGGAGTACTGAGAAGTCTCTAGCTCCACCTTGGGTGATGTTGGACTTGAACCATCTTCCAAGGTAAGGGCATTGGAGCAGGCCCTTGCAGGCTGAGAGAGCTGCTGAGGCAGGACAGGGCTTACCAGGTCAACTACTTTCCTTCCTGAATTCTTAGCTTCCTTCCTGTCTGAGGAAGGCTCTAAAACTCGATGCCAAGTTACTTAACAAAATTCTCGAAGCTGAAACTACCAAGAGCTGTAGCAGTCACTTCTAGAGGTTGTGGTGCCATGACAGGCGAATTAACCAACCTGAACTACCTCGATTTCCCTCACTATGTTGTCTCTTTACCTGCCTACCCTGCACCAGCTGGGTTGCATCCTGAGTTTCTCCCTCTCTACTGAAGTGAAGCCATGCTGGGATTTTTTCCTTGCCATTTTTTTTCATGATCATTGCAATGTATTTTCTCACTTGCTTTCACTGCTGTAGTTCCTACTCATAGCAGTGTTTTTGTTTTGTTTCTGCTAAATCTTTGTTCTTATTTATTCAGAGAGTGGGCAAACCAAATGTTTGGTTTTCTCAAGTCACAGATTTGATCGTGCACCTGCAGTGTGATTAGTCCTTACAGATTAAAAAGGGAGCTCCTTTTCAGCATCCTCTAAGGATCTGACTCCAACCCACCCAATCCACCCTTTCATACACTTTCAAGTCAAGCCTCTCCAGACACTTGTCTTCTCCTCAAAAGTACCTTTGTTTTCCTGCCTTCATGCCTTTGCTTATGCTGTTCAGATGCCTAGAATCTTCTCTCCCCAACCCAGTCTCTTCATCTTCCTATTCTTCATCACCCACCTGCCTTCATGAAGCCTTCCTTGATTTCCCCACCTCCCAAACCAGAAGTATTATCTCCATTCTTTCAACTTCAGTGTCAGAGAAAATGCTGTTGGCCAGGATTCTATATCCAGCTAAACTATCAAACAAAAGTGAGCGACAAACCTTTGCAGATCAACAAGTTTGCCCCCCAGAGATCCTCTCTGAATGAAAAGATATATTTCTAATTGTAGAGTCAGGGACCTATGTTGCTAACTCGAGATTAGCCATAGTGTTTGCACAATAGGACTCATTTTTTTTTCCTAGAGAGCCAGGTCATCTGAAGGTGAATTGGTGACCCTGCATATATGTATATGTGTGTGTGTATGTTGCCATTCACACATGTCTGCACACACAAATATTTAACATACTATAAATGTACAATACAGTTAAGACTACACTGTAGCTCAGCAATCCTTCTTAATGAGGCTATTGGAAAACCGTGTGGTTAGTGTGGCTAGGAAGTATGGCTCTGTTCATACCCTGGGCCCATCCTCCCCTCTTCTTTGGCGTGGGAACTGTGTTACCTATGACCCCACCCCTGCTTTTGTTTTTCTCTCCCTCGCAAACTTGGTCACTTCCTGGAATCAGAGCTAATATACTAATTGAGGATCTGTGTATCTGCAGTTGCTCAAAGTTCACTCTTTGAAGTAGAGAATCTTGGCTTGGCTACCCAGACGTCACTAAATGATCTCCTGTTTCTGTTCATAATTACTGTTTTATAAATTTGTGAAATGCAGGCAGTTAGACTCCTGTGTCAGAAACAGAACCCTGCAAACTGCTGAATATTCTGTGACTCTTGTCTGTGAATATTCCTGCTGCAGGTTTTCCTCTGCAGGTGCCTGCATAGTGTCAGCCCTCAGAGCCAGCAAGGACAGGTTCCAGGGCTCTGTTGGGACAGGTGATCTCTTGGACACCAGAAGCCAAGGTCAGATGACTTGGAGCACAGACAAAGAAGGAAAACTCAAGCCAAGGGACACAGAGCAAAGTGTGGGTAGGACTAGAGGAGCTGGCAAACTGAAGGACCCAAGCTGGTGGAAGAGCAAAGTGACAACACCTGAGAGGTGGCATAGTGAAGTGAGACTGGGAGGGAACAGGCAAGGGGCTGTTGGAGATGGGAGATGTGGGATGTGGAGAGGGTCCCTTGGCAGCAACCTTGCAGCCCTCTTCTGGGCTCTGCCCTTTGCCCACGAGGTTCAGAGTATGCCTTCTTGCTGAGTGGTCAGGCAGGGTTTAAAATTCTGGATGCAGACAGAGAATTGCTGTGACTGTGGGAGAAAGTTGTAGATTCTTTCCTGTCTTTAGACAGGAAAGTGTTATCTTCTAGCTTGGGTGCTGCTTTTAAAACTCCGTGCTGTCACTAGTGGCCACTGCCTGTCTGCTGCTGAGGTCGCAGAAGTGAATATGCCTAGCACGGTGCCTGGAACAGAGGGGGTTTAAGGAATGTCCACAGTCATCAGCTGTTCTCCTGGCAGAGCTGAAAAGGGCCTGCCCTCCACCCCACACCCTGCCTGAAAGGTCAGCTGTATCCCCGCTCCATGCACATGTCGGCTGCTTAGGAAAGTAGACAGGCAATGCAGCGGGTAGGGGTGGATGAGCCTGATTTTTTGGATAGCCTGTACCCTTCTTGCAGGGTTCTTCCCTCAGCCTCTTAGAACTTCCACAGTGAGTCACTTCTCATTTTATTCCTTTTAAACTTTTATTGATTTATTATTTAATTCATCAATGCATTTTCTGCCACCAGATGACTCCTCTAGGAATCTGGTTTTGCTGGAGAAACCATTCACAGGTGGCCTTGTTGGAAGGGCTTCTGTTCCTGGTGGATGCAGTAAACTCCAGAGAGGTCACCGGGTGAGCAAAGAGATAGCCCTGCTTATCAACCAAATTGATCTTCATAAACCAAATTGGTTTTATTGTTTAATCATTAACCTTTTAAGCAAAGCCCTGGCAGTGGTGCTACCTTTGAAGGAGGGTGTGTGTTTCACACAACAAAAACTGCCCTGGGAGTGGAGCTGGGTGGGTGGCAGCTGGGTGAGGCGGGAGGCAGGTGCCTGTCTTGGCCCAGTTGAACTGCCTGGGGTCTGTGCCCAGAAGCTGCTAGTAGCAACTTCGCACCTTGCAGGATACAACCTACCTAGAGTCAGGAATGTAAAAGGGGTACACATCCAATGTGGGCCTGTCATTTTGTCCTGAATGCAACCGTGAGACACTGAAGGAACTTTTTCCAGGCTCAGGGACTCGGAATACCTGGTCTGGGGGTGGGCTCTCCCATGGTCGGGAGGCCATGTCCCCAAGGGTGGGCCAGGCAGCCTTGCCCTCCTGAAAACTCTCACGGAGGGTCAGAGCCTCTGCTGAGTGGTTTTGGGGGAGGTAGGGGGGTGGAGGGACTTGGAGTTTTGCTGTATGGCTCAGTGGGCAGCTGGAGTACCACCCATGTGTGAGTACACGTTTCTGTGCATGGCCATGAGGGTAGGGCGATCAGCCTTGGGAGGAGAGGGATGGACCTAGGAAAGGAGGTATAGCAAGAGTGGAACACAAAGAGAGGGGAAGGGGCAGAGGGAAACTCTGTTTTCCACTGTGTTGTGTAAAGACAGTTCCACTTTTCTTGTCTGTTTGTAACCAAGAGAGCCTCCTGTGGCCCTGGGGCCTGCAGTCTCTGGTGCTTGCACATGGCACTCCTGCAGATCCTAGGGCCCAGGGCAGAGGGGCTGCTTGTGGAATGAGCTTCCAAATAGGGGCAGACAGCCACAGCCTCTTATAGAAAGTTAAGATGGGATCCATGGTGGTGAGACCAAGACCTGTAACCAAAGTAGTATCAAGAAAGTCACTTTTAGAAAACCAAGTACTGTAATTAAACGTAACAGATATTTGCAGCTGCCGGCCTCCATCTTGCTGCTCTCTTGGGTGGTGGGAGGACGTTGACCATGGACTCTGAGAGCCCAGACCCTCCTAGAAGCATGGGGCTGCATGGGGTCTTGTGGTCGTGGTGTGGTGTTTCTTGGTTTATTTGTGGAAATATAACTGAGATGAATAATTTATTCATGGTAAACATGAGTAAGCATACGCTGTTTGTTTCTCATACTAAAATGAGAAGTTAAGAAAATTAAGACCTAAATATGGGAACAGCTTTTAAACCATAGGTCTGCTTTAACTTCCATATTTGAGAGAAGTGTTTACTCCCTTTTGAAATTTTAGGATAATAATGGCCTTAGCATGGTGCCCAGGGCTTAGTAGGTGCTCAGTGAATAATTGTTTAGTTAGCCAGGCTTGATAACTCAGCCTGTAATCCCAGCGCTTTGGGAGGCTGAGGTGAGTGGATTGCCTGAGCCAGTGGGTTCGAGACCCGCCTGGGCAACTTGGTGAGACCTCATCTCTACAATAAATCAAAAATTAGTCAGGCGTGGTAGTGCGTGCCTGTAGTTCCAGCTACTTGGAAGGCTGAGGTGGAAGGATCCCCGGAGCCCAGCAGGTCGAGGCTGCGGTGGCCGGGAGCGGCCACTGCACTCCAGTCTGGGTGACAGAATGAGTTCCAACTCACAAATAATAATAATAATAATAATTGTTTAGTTGAATTATTTTCTCCTTTAAAATAACGCATGCTTATTATAAAAATCCAGGCACTTAAAGTAAAAATAATCCAAAGTCTGACCATGAAGCATTTTGGGATCTATTCTTATACACATTTTCAATACTTAACAAAAATAAAGACAGGATTATACCGTGCATGATGTTTTATAACCTGTCTCCAGATCAGTAAGGTATCCTTTCACTTAGAGTCTACAGAGTGGCATGATGCAGTGTGTTGTGTGAGGGAAGATTCGTCAATCTGTGTAGTTTGACTTGATGCTTCTCATGTGCTGTCCTTTATTTAGCAGGTGTCTTCTTCGGAGGTACGCATCGGGCCCATGAGACTGACGCAGGACCCTATTCAGGTAGGCCTCCGCTACTCAGGAGGACTTCACTTTCAGGGCACAGCAGGTAGCCGTGCTTGTCCCCCCTCCAACATACACATCTACAGACAGACGTAGTATACATACTTGTTTGTGACTCAAATTGTCTTTTTGGAGACTTAACCATTTCCCCATCTTGAGTATAAACATAATGGGTAGATTGCATGGTAAGGAAGAACAGCTTTTCCACCAAGAAACTAGTGGTTCCCATCCTGCTGTAGCCAGAAAGGGAAGAAGCTGTGTGCTGGGGAAGGGCTGAGCTTTGCGGTGAGGCCCTGAGTGTGAGTCTTGGCTCTGCCTTCAGTCAGCTGTGTGACCTTGCATCTGTTGCTTCACTCCTTTGACCCAATGTCCTGTCTATAAAGTAAAGAAGATAATGCCTGTCTCGAAAGGAATGATGAGTTCAGTGAGGTAGACTGAGTGCCTAGAACAATGCCTGGCAGTGAAAGATGCTCAATAAGTGATAATTGCTGTTATTGCTCGGGGAGAGATGATAAAAGGTTCCCCTCTCATGTCCTGTGTGATTTCAGCCAAGCAGCCTACTGGGCTTTGTGACATGGTAGGAACCAGGGTCCAAAGATAGAAGGCCCAATCGCCTGCAGGATTGGCCTCATTCTAACCATGACAGCAACTATGTCCTTCTCGCAGCTCTTCCAGTTTTCTGTGCCTTCTTCAGAAAAACACGTATGAAAGGGAGCATGTACACTTTCACACTTGACCTTAGCCAAAAGGCCGAGAAGCGATGAGCATGTACACTTTTAGATAATTTTTAAACCCTCATCTGCATGTAAATCATCCTATTGGGCCTAAGTAAGTGAACCTCCTCTGCGTAAAAACTGTAACTTGTCAGCTTCTGGAGGCTTGCTTTTGGAAAAGATGTAAACAAACCAACCAATAGATAGATGAAAGTAAAACCAAGAAAATGTGCTATTTGATTTATGAGCAAATGGAAAAAGAAAATAATGTTTTATAGTTGTTTGGAAAAGGAAATGCAAATCTAGGGAAAGGAAAAAAACAAAAGGAAGAGATTTAGCTTGGGAAAGCTTGATGAAAACAAATTTAGGAGCAGAGAAAGAGAAAAAAAATAAACAGAAGCTACCACTATTTGTATAGAATACAAACAAGTGGAAAATTCCAGTAATCATTCTGAGGGCATGCCCTTTGTACTCCAATTTTGAATAAAGGCAATGACAAATAAAGGAGCTGATATCAGGGATTTGTTCTCAAAGCAATTTCTAGAATCCTTCTTGGGATTAGTACAGTTTTTGATTAATTTAATTTACCTTCATCTTTGCCCTATGCTGCCCAGGCAAGGAATGCTCATAAGGAGGTCTCTTTCTTTTAAAAGTATAATTTGTCAAACTGTAAAATATTTCAAATAATCATAAAGGTACATATGGGTATCCACACCTGCCCCACTTCTATCAGATATTAACACTGTGCCCTATTTGTTTCAATGAGTTTTTTTCAGAAACAAAATTTGTAGATAATCTTTAAGCCTTTTATTTATCCCTTCCCCCTCTTCCTTTCCTCTCTAATAGTAACCTATTTGTGTACTTACTCCTCATAGGTATGTGTCCATTCATAATGTTCACTCTTGCTTTGAATGCTTTTAAGCTCTCTTTGAAAAGTATCCTGCTGCAAGCATAATTCTTGCATTCTTCATTCAGCATTATTCAATGTTATACCTAAGGGCACGTTGCCTAATCTAAGATCACAAAGATCTACTTCTTTTCTTCTAAGAGTTTTATAGTTGTAGCTCTATGATCTGTCTTGAGTTAATTTGGTATGTGGCATGAGGTGTAGGGATCCAGATTTGTTCTTTTACATATGAATATCTAGTCCTAGCAGCATTTGTTAAAAACAGTCTTCTTTCTCCCCTGAACTGTCTTGGCATCTTTGTCAAAAATCAATCAACCATAAATGTGAGGGTTCATTTCTGGATTATTAGTTTTATTCATTGATTTATATGTCTGTCCTTATGCTAGTACCACACTTCTTTGATCACAGTAGCTTTGTAGTAAGTTTTGAAATTGTGAAGTGTGAGTTCCCAAACTATTCTTGTTTCAAGATGGTTTTGGATACCTGGGTCCCTTTCATCTTTGTATGAATTTTAGGACCAGATTGTCAATTTCAGCAGGGGGTTGGGGGTGGGGAGCCAGCAGGGATGTTGATAGGGATTACAGTGAATCTGCAGACCAATCAGTAGTATTATTATGTTAACAATCTACAAACATGAAATGTCTTTATATTTTGCAGGATCTTGTATCCTGCAAAGTGCTGAACTCATGTATTCATTTTTTATGGATTTCCTAGGATTTTCTATATACAAGAGCCTGTCATTATTTCTTCCTTTCCAATCTAGATGTCTTTTTTTTTCCCCCTGGCCTAATTTTCCTGGCTGGAACCTAGACCTCCCAAAGTACTATTTTATACCCTAGCAAGGAACATGGGATTTCTGGTTATTCCAAATCCTTGGTAATATTTGATGCTGTCATTCTTTTTAATTTTAGCTACTCTAGTGGATGAGCAGTAGTACTATCTTACAGTGATTTAAATTTGCATTTCTCCATGACTAATGATGAGCACTTTTTCTTTTGCTAATTGGCCATTCCTCTGTTTTCTTTTGTGAAGTGTTTGGTCAAGTTGCTGCTTATTTTTAAAGTTAGGTTAATTATTAAAAGTTATTGAGTTGTAGGAGTTATTTATGTATTCTTGTTATAACTCCTTTGTCAGATTTAGAGAACAGTTTCTCCCAATCTGTGGCTCTTTTATTCATTGTTATAACTCTGGCTTTTATGAGCAAATATTTTTCATTTTAATGAAGTCTCATTTATCACTTTTTTTTTCTTTAATAGGTATTTGCTTTCTGTGTTCTAAAAATCTTTACTCCCAGGTCAAGAAGATAATTTTTTAATATTTTCTTTTAGAAACTTTATTGTTTTAACTTTTAATGATAGATCTATAACTTATTGCAAACTAATTTTTGTGCGTGGTGTAATATGGGATATCCTCACCCCCCTGTCCTTGCTCCCGTAATGATGTCTAGTTATTCCCAGCTCTACTTGTTAAAAAGACTGTTCTTCTCCACTGAATTTCTTTGATGCCTTTGCTACTAATTCTTTTATATTTATTGCAACTTGTTTGATGGCCAAGTATGTATCAATATTCCACAAAAAGTACTTCAAAAGATGTATTCTCTATTTGTTGGATAGAGAGTTCTATATACATGACTTAGTTCAACTTTATCAATTTTGCTATTCAAATGATCTCTATTAATTTTGTGACTGATTTTATGACTATATGATTGACCTGTTTCTCATTATAATGGGTTTGTCGAAATCATCAATATCTGTTAACATGTGCTTATATTTGGGGTCTATGTTCTTAGGTGTATCCAAGTTCTTGATGGTTGTATATTCTTGGTGACTGTCTCTCTTATCACTATGTAGTGGGACTTTTTGCCTTATATTCTGTTATATCTTTTGGTAATATTGCCAGACCACCTTCCTTTGGTTAACACCTTTTTCATATAGCTTTTTCTGTTTGTTTTTTTTTAAACAAAAGATCGCAGATACTTTACAATTTTATTTTAAATATGTCTCCTTTAAACAGCTCATAGTTTTATTTTTCTTAAATCTGTTTCCATAATATCTGTCTTTTATTAGATGAGTTCAGTCTGATTACATTGAGTGTGATTACTCATACAGTTGGTTTTATTTTGTATATTCTATCTATTACTCTTTTCCTTTTTCTTATTTCTGTTTATCAAGTTGACAAAATTTTAGAAATTACAGTTTATTTTCTCTGATATTTGGGAGCTATTGGTGTACTTATTTTCTTTTACTGGTTGCCCCTAAGTTATTTTTAATATACATGCTTAGTAGTCAAATTTTATAACAAAGTCTTGTTATATTGTATTTTTGTTCTCTCAAATTCTGTCCTTTGCAGAATTTAAATACCCCTTGACAGCCCCACTCCCCCATAACTGAAAACTGTTACCAGTGAATTTAAATTTATTATAGTTGCTACACTAAAACACACAAAAATATTTTTATTTGTGCTCATAACCTATAAAACATAATAATAAAATGAATACTGTGAACCTAACCACCCAGTGCAAGAGCTGGAATGTGGCCAGTGCTACTGTGTACCCCACATGGTTTCTGTCACATGAGTTTGGTCTCAAATGATAGCAGATATAAGTGATTGAGAGTCCTTCTCTGCATGAGGGACAGAATAATTAAGAGACTCTTTTTAAAAGATAACAAGCCCAACTTAGGGCCAAAGATGGCTTTACTACTTGGTCTCGTTAAAACAGAGTCTGGCTCATTGATTCATCCAGTAGAATCTTCCAAGTACCTCAAGGCTCCATGCTCAGTGCTGCAGGGGAGAGAGATGGCATGATGCTTCCAGACCACAGAGAGTGGTCTGGGAGGTTGGTTTTATTGTTTGTAACACTAACGTTAGGAGCCTTGATACCTCGTCATATGTTTTACTGCTTCTGCTACTGACATTGCAACCATCTTAGAAAAATCAAGCTATGTTTTAGTGTCTTTTGTTTGTTTGTTTGATTTTATTTTTCCCTTGGAGAAAAATATCTATTCTGTTACTTCACTGGAATGCCAAAAATATTAATTAGCTACACTAGCTGGATGGAACCCTTAGGGCTTGGGAAGAAATGGCTTGATAAGAATATTCCAGGATGTGGTTGCTTTTGAGGGTGCATTTCTGAGTTCACCAAGGGAAATTTGCTCCCATCAGCACATGTAACATCACACAGAGCTGGCAGGAGCACAGTTAGGAACAGAGTGGACTGGAAGGGCAGCCTGATGCTGCAGAGGACATCTCTCCTGGGTAAGTGGATGTGACTCACAGTGAAAGTCAGATTTTTTAATCTTGGTTAGAAAAGAAAAAGTAGGAGTAATGTTGTGAGACGGTAGATTCAGATCAACATGATACCCTCTGAAAACCAAGTGGCTTTTCTTTGTTAATGCCTGGAAGACATTTACTTCCCTGGAGTGCAGAGTTGATGCTTCTGCTTAGAGAATCCTGTCCCCGCTCCCCTCACACTGAGCTTTCTAGCTGGACTTGGAGCACCCTGAGCTTTTTCTTAGCAAGGCAGTACCTTCCTTCAAAGCATATTATTCCATGTTGTATGGGCATGGATTTTTCTGGAACTGTTATATATTGGGAATTTTATATATTAGAGGTCATGTGGCTTCCTGGGGGCTGACCTTCACACAAGTAAGATGACTGAGTGATGGAGACATTCAGACTCAGTAACTCACAATGGCAGCACCTCCTTAACTGTCTGTCCTTACTGCTGCCACTAGGTTGTGTCTTCTACCTAGTCCAGCCAATGTGTTAAGAATTTGGGATTGGTATTTTAGGAAGTAAAAACAAAACTGAGGCAGAGTAAGTTACTTAACACAATAATTGCAAAGACTTTGGGGTCAGGCCAACCTCAACCAAATCTTGCTAGCTGTGTCTATGGATAAATCTTTTTTTAAAACTTTATTTTATTATAGAGATGTGGGGTACAGGTCAGGATTAGGTACATAAATAATCTACGTGCAGGTGAAGTTTGGGCCTTCAACTGGCCCTCAACTCCCTTGATTAAGGTACCCTCTGGATAAATTTCCAAGACCAGGTACCCTCTGGATAAATTTTTTAACCATACATGCCTCAGTTTCCATGTCT
>CAUYQG010084642.1:0-15465 GCA_963574415.1 Tarsius wallacei | reverse complement strand
GTTTGGGTTAGTTCCATTTTTGGCCTTCAAGCTCTGAGATTCTTTCTTCTGCTTGGTTAATTCTGCTTTCCATGCTTGTCAGTTTGTTATTTATTTAATTTACTGCATTCTTTATTGCCATCATCTCAGTTATCAATTCCTTTATTCTTTCCTCTTGTCTCTCCTCATTTCTATTTATTCTTTCTATTTAATATCTTGATATCTGGGTTTGTGGTTTGAGACCAGTTATTCTGGGAACTCTTCATTGTTTGAGTTCTGATATTTATATTCTCAGCTACTGTCTTCCTTGGGGTCTATATGGAACCTGTGTTCTTCTTTTGGTTCTTCTTCATTTGTGATGGTTTTCCTCTCCCTTCCCCCCCTTCTTTAATTCTGTTACTCAGTGATAGGAGGGATAGCTTTCACTTCTGTTTGCTCAATCCCCTGTTTTCTCTTATGCAGATCCTCTGGATTTGTACAATTTTGAAGCTGGGATGGGGATGAGGGGACTGTGCTTTTTGCAGTTTTGAGATTTTATTAAGGTGTGATGGGGAATAGCAGTGGCTCAGAAACTCTCTGCAGATCATAGTATCCACTGACAGGTGTGTGAGCCTCCTGGAATCCACTTCTCACCACCTTATAATCTGTGGGGGTGTATATATGCCCCCTGAAAGCAAAATGAAAAAAAAAAAAGAGAAAATCATGGAAAAAGAAAGAAGGGAGATGAAAGGAATTTGAATAGAGAAGGAGAAGGAAAACAGGCAAACCAACTAACAAATAAAGAAACTAACAAATAAAAAAAAACACAAAAACACTTGATGATGCACTTGCCTTGAAAAGTACCCATGCTAAAACAAAAAAACTAAAACACACACACACACGCAACCCACAAAAGTACTAAAACAAACAAACACAGAAGAAAAAAAAAGAGCTCCCCCTGTGGCCGTTTCTGGATCTTCAGGTTCCTTTCCCAAGCACCACCATGGCTTATGGCTGCTGTGCTGTAGGGAGCAGGCTTTATTTAGTTCTAGCCTCTTCCCTCTGCGCTCTGTACAAACCAATCGATTTGCTGCTAGTGTGGGTCAGACGCCCCACGGACTACTGTAGGAGGAGGGTGAATCAGATTCAGACTCACCCAAGTCCTCTGCTGCTGCTGTTGTGGCCAAGCCCCCCACTCAGAGCAGATGTTTGTGCCTGGTTCAGCATGGGGGTGGGGCGTCTGTCTCTCTGTGTCTGCTCCTGAAGTTTCCTCTCTGGATTAGCCACGGTTGATCCCAGAGGGGTGTGAAAATTGCCTTTGGGTTCCAGGCTGGAGGGTGAACAGAGCCCAGCGGCCAACACAGGCCTCTGCCAGTCCTGGAACAAAGGAAATAGCAGTGGTTGGTGTCTCCTTACTGGTGGTGGGGCTCAGTTCCAGATTTCCTTGCCATGCCCACTTCACAGTTCCCTGTGCCAGTGCCCAGCCTGCTGCCATGGGTGGAGGTGTGAGCTAGGTGCAGGGTGCTGAGAAGCATCTTACCTCCATTGCCTCCTCCCAAGAGAACCCTGAGAATGACTGATGATCCTGCATGCTGGGGACTCTGACCTCAGGGCCGTGGTGGGTTGCAGCCACCTCTAGAGGGGAGCTGGGGTGCTTGATCCCGAGTCTCCCGTCAGATGGACTTTCACTCATCCAGCGGCACTCACCCACTCATGCAGACTGTCTTTATGGACGCTTGCCCTTGCAGAGATTTTCACATTCCCATGGTTCCGTCATCATCTTGCCTATCTAAGAAGAGTTTCAAATATTTCTTTGTCTAAGAAGTTTAAAATATTTGGTGGAGATGAGATTATAAGCAAATTCCTGATGCTGTCTTGAGTGTCTCTGATAGGTAGCAATATAGACTTTGTGTAGCTGTCTATAATGCTCTTGAAGCTTATAAAATTCAGGGAGCCATCTGTCAGAAAACAAAAAATAGATTTTAAAGTTAATATTTATTTCGAGTTTGGAAATATATCACAACACACTTAATCACAATAATAACTATTGTCTTTACCAGTAGTAATTTTTTTAAATCTACCATAGTTGATGCATATCTGTTTTTTAAGAATAAGGATTTAGACAAGCTTTTTTTGGGGGGGAGGCATAATTTATTATTTGGTTATGTTGTGTAAAAATTTTAGTAGTAAATACAAAATGTAAAAAAAAACCCTATCACATTTCTTCCATGTATGAGCTATTACAGAAATACTTTTGGCTGTTTCTAGTATTCTTGTAGTTTTGTGTTTTGCAATAATAGAAATTCAAGTAAATTCTATTTTGCATGATTGCCATGCAAAAACAATGTATGGTAAAAATGTATTGTGTACTTATAATTTTAGATGTTACATTTTGAGTATATTTCTATTTTGACTAGACATTGAAAGAAACTGAGTTCTATCTGTTACAAGAAATGCTTGTAACTTTATACTTCTAATGCTTTAAAGAATGTTTATTCAGTTGAGTTCTGGTTCCATATTTGTCAAAAAGAAAAACAAAAAACCTTTTGCACTCACTGATTTTTTTGTGCCAGGTATTGTAGGACACAATTATATTGTGATACAGCCTCCATTTCTGCATCTTAGTTCCTCCCTGGTGGCTTGAGTGAGCAAGATTGTCAGAGATAGAATTTCAGAAGCCATTTTTTATAGAATGGCTAACAGTAAGTTAACTTTACCGAGAAGTGGTTATGAACAACATATATATATATATATTGGGATACAAATGAATGCCCACCTCAACTTTCTCTTAGCTGCATCCTACAAAATGCTCACAGCCCCGTTGATTCTACTCCCCATAACAGAAAATGTGACAGAAAGTCACATTGAAAGGAGCCATTTGTCATACTTTTACAAATTTATAAACACATATGACCTTGTACACACATTTCCTGGACTTCTGTCAGAATCTTGGAAGGAGCTAAGCAAGTGATGGGCCCTGCTGCTTAAGTTCCATGAGTTTACAGTAAACCCATCTCTGTCATCATCAAAATTTACCATTTTAATCATTTTAAAATATTCAGTTCTATGGCATTAAATACATTTATATTGTTGTGTAACCATCACCATGACAGACAATGAAAACAAAATGTGGTATATACATTTAATAGAATATGCTTTAAGTCTTAAAAAAGAAGGAAATTTTGACATATGCCACAGCATGGATGGACGTTGAGGATGTTATACTAAGTGAAATAAGCCAATCTCAAAACAATAAATATTTAGCATTCTTTATATATATATACCTATAAATATTATACAATATTTAGGTTCCTAGAGTAGTCAGATTTATAGAAACAAAAAGTAAAATGGCAGTTTCCAGGGGCTGGGAAAAAGGGACAATTGGGAGTTAGTGTTTAATGGATATAGAGTTTCAGTTTGGGAAGATAAAATACCCTGGAGATGGATGGTGCTGATAGTTGCACAACGGTGTAAATATACTTAATGCCACAATACGTACACTTAAAGTGGTTAAAATGGCAACTCATGTATATTTTACCTCAATAAAAAAGTACCAAAAAATTTATAAAAGGCTAGTCAAATTGAGAGCAGTTATTATTATTGTTGTCAATAACTTCAAAATAGATGAAAGTACCAAGCTCCAGAGAACTTTCATATCTTGAGCAATATTATATAATTAAAGAGTTGCAGGACTAAACCTCAAACCCATGTCTTCTGATCAACAATCAATTTTTTTTTCCCAGAAATACAAAACATTTTATGAATCTACCATAGGACCCAGCATAATCCCAAATCACTGACTAAGGCAGCTGATGGTTAGATAAAGAAAATGAAATCCATTTTCATGAATAAATAATATGTTTATAAAGAATTTGCAAATTAGCAAAATTCATAATCCTCAAAAGGTAACTGTTAATGACCTAATGCAGAGTATTTGTTTCTCATTAAACAGTGTTGTTTGTTTTCTGGTATGATCCTAGCAGTGTTTGTTCTTACTGTTGATATGTGTAATTCTGGTGTCTTTTTCATCATTGCCAAAAGTACAGATACAGAGGAATTGCCCTTGTACTTTCACTGCCTTTCAACTTAATCTTATGCTTAAAACAGAATACATTTATCCAAGTGTTTGTGTGTGTGTGTCTGTCTGTCTGTGTGTAGTGTGTAAAGAGAGAGAAATGAGAGAAGGTTAGTACATTGATAAATTTGAGTTTGAATTCCCTTACAACAATGCAGTTCTTGGATTGTTGATTAGATGATTGTTGACAAATGTTCACAGCAAGAAAAAAAAAAAAAAGAAAAAGGATTATGTTTATCCTTCAGTTATAAAGGAATGCATTTTCCGAGTTCAACTGTAAATTTATGCGTACTGAATCAGTAGTAAAAAATATAAGGTGTTGGTGGGTTACTGGATGGGTTTTTACCATTCAAATACCTGTGTAGGAAACCTTATACTTTCATTTGACAAAGAACACATATAAGGCAAAATATTCTCATTGAAATGAAAAGATTAGGAATTAAGTTTATATGTCTAGTGTCAAAATTTCTAAATATTTTTTTCTTAGTGCAGATATTAACTTGAGTATTAACTTTAGACCTTATATTTACAACCTAATTAGGAAAAATAGGCAAAGAGGAAACCAAGTCAAATCAGTTTTTGATGTGGGCATCACTTGGGAGAGCCTGTTAATGAATACTATAAACTTATTAACTTTATGTATTTAGTGCTCTTTTAGGTTCTCAGCCTTAGTTTCTTAGGCCAGGTAGATGTAGACTAGTGCTCAGAGATCAGACAGATCCACAAGTTAAGTGGGACTGAATCCTGATTTTATTCAAATGTGATATCCACAATTACTCTTAAGGTCAGAAGCTTTGTTATTTTCTCTCTATTCTCAGTTCCAAAATAGGCACTCAATATATCTTTGTAAGGAAAGAATAAGAACTTAACGCTAAGGCTGAGGGATTTGCTAATGTTAGAATAGACAATCTATGCAGGTCAAGTAATGCAGAACAATAAACAGATACAAGCTTTAGGCTGGCGGCATATGTAGAATTTTAGAACAAATGTTGGGATAATTAAGGTTCAGAGGCAAAATCAAACCACTGGTGTACAGGAGTTCAAGGGAATGGCATAATCATTATAGCTGGGTAGCATGTCATGAATCCAGTTATTGGAAACCTGACATCCAATAGTGGGTTGAACTAGTGGGTTACTGCCACAATTAAGTACTCCTATATGTCCCTAATTTGGGATGAAGATTAGTCCAAGAGTTTGAATGGAAGCTGGCTCTCTTGACAGGATTTAAATAATCATATTGAAGTTATAATTGCAGAAGTGGAGAGCTTGGTGAAAATTGCAAAGGCCAGGGCAGGAAAAGAAACCCCTTCTCAAATGATCTAAATTGGTTGCAGTTTGACTTGGTATTTTAAAATTTCCAGATTTTCAAGTATGATACTTTGCCTTTCTAGGTTGCTTGTTTCAGATTTTAGCTGACATGAGGGGAAAAGTTTTCATTTTTAGGGAACCTTCTTTAGAGACTTGGGAAGCACATTTTGTCTAGGAAAAAAAATCTTTCAATAGTAATACTTTAAAAAATGAAAACTGCCTGGATGTCTGTTTCCTTGAGTGAGTCTTAATTTTTCCTGGCTCCTTTGGAGTGCTTACTTAGTTCTACTCCAAATGCCCATTCTCACATATGCCAGCTTGCCTTTGCATGTTTCAGTAGTTAACATACGCCACTGAACGTGTGGTTATTTATCCAGATCTGGCATGTGAACATTTGGAGGTTTGTTCCCATGTCCCTTTCACTGAAATCTTCTCTGGGCACTGATTTGGGCTAAATACACAAAGTACAGATTGGCTGTTGTGACAGAGATGCCAGGCTGAGGCTGATAAAAGATTTACTGTAGAGTGTTTTACAATCACTTAGCTTTGTTACGGAATTATTATAGCCCTTCCTACTGGGATGCAGTGATTTATAATCAACCAATAGACAAAAGTATTTAACTCTGTTCCCATTAATTGATTGAACAATTTACTTTCTGCTTTGTGCTCACACCTGCTCTTGATCAAAGCTGGTTCATATTCTGCTCTTGGCTACTGCTTGATGCCATATTAATGGTTTATTGGTTCCACTGTGCCTATAACACAGCAGAGTTTATGATGTTTAATAAAATGACATGTCTAAATACTCTCTTGGTTTCAGATTGTCTTTTTATCAAATTAATACCATGATGTGGATTTTTCTTGTACTTTAGAATTGCAAATTTCTATAAGAAATCTGCTACACAAGACTTATAATGTTCTAACAGTATTCTTGCAATTTATGAGTATTTTCTCGTTAATTGGTATTTTTTGTATGTTTCAGGCAGTGAGGGAACTCTGGTAGGATTCTTTGGGGAGGGAGGAGCTTGATGAATGAAGAACACATTTTAGACATGTTTTATGTCTCCTCCTCCTTGAAATCAGGTATTTCTAGGAGAAAATGAAGATGTTTTACCTAAGGAGCACACTAAGGAAAGTGGAGACTTCTTTTTAAGACCGAGGACGCCAGTTAACATAGGAAAGCACAAAACAAAAAGAAGTCTCATGATAGCTGAGTTAGGTTGGAATACCTTCTCTTAGAGTTGGTATTAGAAATCACCTGAGAGGTGAGAATTTCTACTTATTGAGTTTACACAGTATCACCACTAATCTGCATCTAGCAATACCAATATTTATTGAAATTTTTCTATAGACCGTGTACCATATTAAGAGTGAAGAGCATGGTTCTGAAGCCAGTTACTTGGGTTAAAAATCAAACAACAGATCCTAGGTATACTAAGCCTCATATTTCTCTGTAAATTGGGTAAAATATCTAGTGTAGGTTGTTGTGAGGTTTAAATGAGCTAAAGTTAGTAAAACACTTAGCATAGTGCTTAACATTTAACAAATACTCTGCAAATGTTAGCAGTCATTATTATAATACATTTAAGATGTAGATATTTTAACTCTGTTTTATAGATAAAAGTCATGGTGCCTGGTACATAGAAGGAAGGAAGTTTAAAAGGATGAATATAGAGCAGCAGACGTTTCCTTGGTGACTGATAAGGGCAAATTAATTGCTCAGTACTTCTTGTCAGTAAGGTCAGTCAACTAGGTTATATGGCCACATTCCATAGCAAAAAGCCCTGGAAATGTGTGCTTGAGAGAAAAAGGAGACTAGCTCATCATCAGTGAAAAAGAAAACTATGCAAAGACTCTGCTTATAAAAATATGTTCATCAACAAAGACCATCATGATTTTTTAATTATAAGAATATATGTCAAAACAAACCAACCAAAAGAGTGAATAATGTCAAGTATATACTCTTCCCTCTTTCTGGAATGTTCTTAACTCTTGCTCTCCAATGACTGACTCTTATTTATTTGTATCTTGAATGTCGTTTCATCAAAGTTGTCTTATCTGTTTTTTTAAGTTTACCTACCCTTTCAAGAGCCTCCATTAGCCCACATGGTGCCTTTAGGCAAACTGGAAAAAAGAAACTCTTCCACAAGATTCTTGTGTCTCCCAAAAAATGATCTCAGTATACCAACCTGATTGAACAAGACACTTTACTGCCATCTGCCGGAAAATTTTTGTAATAATTATACACATCTGCAATGTTCATGACATAAATGGCGCCCCTGAGAGTTGTGTTATGCAAAACACTCATGATTGTGCACAGCATTCCTACAACCCTTAGTTCTTTACTGCCTCATTCACTTCTGCATGCTGAAATTATTTGTTGTTAATTTATGTCTGAGAATCTCCAGGACTGCTGTATCCTCAGTACTCAAAACTGCTGTCACTGAGAGTGCTCAAAATACATTTCTTAGATCAGTGAGTAAATGATCAAATAAATGCTTATACCTGTTTAACCCCTTTGATCCAACTTATCCAGTTATATAACTGAATACAGTGTAGAGTAGGATATCTGACTTAAAGCCTGGTAGACCATAGCAGTATAAAACATGGAGTCTTATGTGGAGTAGAAAATGAATAACTATGTGTTGACAGAAATGGAAGGCATTTTTCTAGGCTCTGCAAGATCATAAATCATATAAAACATGGATCTTGACATTATGAAATAAAAATCTAATATGAATGATCATAACAACTACTTAATTCTTTTTGATTTTCAGGATAAGAATGGGGATGTTGGGTCAGGTGTGGTGGTTCATACCTGTAATCCCAGCATTTTAGGAGACTGTGGCAGGAGTAACACTTAAGGTCAGGAGTTTGAGATCAGTCTGGGCAACAAAGCTAGAACCTAGTCTCTACAAAAAAATAAAAATATTAGCTGGATGTGGTGGCATGCACCTGTAGTCCCAGTTAGGAGGTCGAGGCAGAAGGATTGCTTGAGCCCTGGAATTTGAGGCTGCAGTGAGCTATGATTGCACGACTGCACTCCAGCCTGGGTGAAAGAGAAAGACCCTATCTCTTAAAATAAATGAATGAATAAATAAATAAAAGATATTGGAGAACTATAATTATAAGAATAGTTTTAAATTCTTGCTTTGATAGAAATTTGGTTTAGAAAATTAAGAATCAGAAGTGTTTTGAATTTATCATTTGGCCAAAGACAAGCCTTCTCACCTTTTTATGTCTCAGTTTAACCATTTATAAAGTATTGTATTGAAATGAGAATACTTTTTTTTTTGGATTAAATATCAACACAACCTCCATACACTCATCTCCCTAAGATCTCTTAAACCATATTGCTGTACGAATATGATACCTTCTCTGAATTTTTGCATCTATGAAAAAGGGATGATGCTGCATGTTGTTTTTTTTTTCCTATCTTGTTATGAATTTGGTAGATATATGTGATGACATACTGGTGTGTGCTGAGCAATCTTGAACTTCTATGGCTAATTTAACTAACAGCAATTTCCAGTCACGATCTGTCGATTGTATCACATAAGAGTATTGGCCTCCTCTTTCTTGTGACATTAATGAAATGATCAACTCATGCTTATATGAGTAAAAGATGGTTGTAAATTTGTAATTTTAAGCATGGAGAATTACATTAGTTAGGATCTGTTCCACAAACAGTATTTAGAACAGAAAGACTTAAATGTTGGAAATTGGTTATATACTACATAGATGATAGGATAGAGGAATCAAGACGCCAAAAAGTAGGGCCATTTGGAAGAAATTCAAAAAGAATAGAGGTGGGAGATGACATTACTAGAGCCAGAAATCAAGAAATCCCAGCAGAAGCATGAAACCTTGATGGATAGGTAAGGTGGAAGTTGGAATGACGACAGAGATGCAGCTGCTTCTAAAGATGCTGCCTGAAGAGGAAAGGCAAGGGGAGAAATAACCGGATATCTCTTCTTTGCACCTTTCAGTCTTCTACCAGGACCTCCCCCTGACTAAACACAGCTGAAAAAAAGCCTTTTGCATTCTTTGTAGCACAGAGCAGAGGAGGGGAGGCACAAGCAATGGATCTGAGGACTAATAAGCTTGGGACTGTCACAGATTATCTCTTATCTGTGGTCTGACAAAGAAGCATCCCAGCAGGTAAGAAATTCTTAGAGAATGGACTTTGTTTCAGATAGAGCAAAGTACGTAACCCTAAGCTATCTTTTTATTGTGATAAAATCTGACACCAGAACTAGACAGTAAAAATATAAACCTTGATATAAGATCCATTTTGACCATTACAAGAATCAAAATTGCTGAAACCTTGTACTTTCACTCAATCAATTGCTACATGGTCAATCACTAAGAATGTTACAAAAATATTAAATTGATCATGCCATAGTCAATTTATACCACCATATACATCTGATGTAAATTTGGATGAATGCTAACAATCTGAAGAAAAAAATTCAAAATGACTTTGAAAATACTAGGATAGAGCTTAATGGTAAAAAACAAAACAAAACAAAACAAAACAAAAAAACCACAACATTAAACTGTGTACCAAAAAAAATGATACCACCATATAGATCTGATGTAAATTTGGTTGAGTGCTAACAATGTGAAGAAAAAAACTCAAAATGACTTTGAAAATACTAGGATAGAGTTTAATGGTAAAAAACACAACACTGAACTGTGTACAAAAAAATGAGACCAGAATAGTAAGCATTATTTAAAAAAATGTTATTGTGATGGAAAGAAGGGGGTGGCATTTGCCTATCCTAGCAAGAAAATGAAAGTAAAATAAATTATATTAGTTTATGTACTATAATCTCTTTGAATGAAAATTGAAAATGATACTTAAAACAGATAGGCCTGGAATACTGCTTTGCCTTGGTTTCATCTTCAGCTGGTGAAATTTTACCTAGCTTTCAAAGTAAATTTTAATACCATCTCCTATGGGCCTTCTTTCTTTCCACTCTCAGTTGCAAGTTATCCTACAGCAATTTATTTATTTTGATGTTATGCCATGTATTATATCAGACTTCTCAATAATGTTACTATGGTCTTGTAATCTATATATTATAAACTTCTTGAGTAAAGAGATTGTGGTAATTCATTTTGGCATCCATCAAAGTATTAGTACAGTAAGTTTTCCATAAATTTTATTTTGACTCCTTATAGGATTATATGTTCATCATTCATTCATTCCATAGATTGCTCCCTACTCTAGAAGCTCATATATGGAGCTTTGGAATTACCTTTGGCTTGGCATTCTTTAACCATTTAGATTGTGTTACATGTTATTTATTTACTTAAGTTTTTATTGAAATATAATATATATACAGAGATGTGCTCATATTATAAACATTCTGCTTTTAGCTTCATGATTTTTCACAAACTCAGCACAACGATAGGACAAGCACTCCGTTATAAAAATACAATGTTATCAACACCACAAGAGCCATTTTCTCTCTTTTCCAGAGACTATAACCTTGTCCTTGCCAAGGATATCCGCCATCCTGACTTCTATAGTATGGATTAGTTTTGATTGGCTTCTTTTGCTCAACATTAAGTTTTTTTTAGATTTTTCTGTGTGGGTAGTACTGCTGTAAATTATTCATTTACAATATAGTATTTGATAATTTATCGATTTATGTAATTTTCAGTTTGGGAGCTATTACTAATACTGTTGTGAACATTCCAATATATTTGCACATGCAGATGCATTTTTGTGAGATGCATAACTAGTAGAACTGTTATGGCCTTGGGTATGCATATGTTACTAGGCCTCATTCTATTCCACTGCCTCTATTCTATTTCATTGGTCAGTTGGTCCCTCTTTGCACCAGAGCTTTGTAATGAATTTTGATATCTGGCAAATGTAAGTCTTTCAGCATTTTGGTGTTTTAAGATTATCTTGATATTCTTGGGCCTTTGAGTATCTACACAAAAATTTTAAAACTTTTCTAGTCCCACCAAAGAGCCTGTTTTTTGTTTTTTTTAAGGGAGGATAGTGTTGATTTTAGAGGTTAATTTGGCAAGAAAAAAAATGATATATTTGTAATGCTGAGGTTTTCTGTCCATCAATGTGATATATTTGCCCATTTATATGGGTCTTTAAAGTGTCTCCCAAAAACATTTCACAATTTTCATTTCATAATTCTACATTTCTTTCAGGAGTTTTTAAAAATTGTTTTTTTTTCACTATTATAAATGATATATTTAAAAAATTATTTTTACTTTTTTTTTTGGAGTTGGAGTCTCACTCCGTTGCCCGGGCTGGAGTGCAGTGGCAGGCTCATGGTCACTCCAGTGTCAACCCGCTGGGCTCAGGGGAACCTTCCTCCTCAGTCTTCCAAGTTACTGGAACTACAGCTGTGCACTACCACACTTGGCTAATTTTTAAAAAATTTTTTGTAGAGATGAGATCTTGCCAAGTTGCCCAGGCTGGTCTTGAACCCTTGGGTTCAGGCAATCCTTTCACCTCGGCCTTCCAGAGTGCTGGAATTACAGGCTTGAGCCACAGCTCCCAGCCTATTTTTGCTTTTTTTGCTAATATATAAAATTACAATTGATTTGTAAATATTGATTTAGTATCTTAGGATCTTGCTAAATTCATTTATTAATTGTAATATTCTCTTGAATTTTTTTCTATGTGTTGGCAAATATAAATAATCCTATAATTTGCTATTAATGACAGCTTTCTCTCTTTCTTTCTAATCAATTGGCTTTTGTTTCTTTTCTTAGTTTATTGCACTGCCTAAAACTTCATGTACAATGTTGAAAAGAGTGATCTACTGTGAGTATCCCTGTCTTATTTCTAATCTCAGATGGAAAGTTTCCTATACTTCACTACTGAGCATGATATTTCCTGTAGGTTTTTAAAAATAGATAATCTTTAATGCTAATTTGCTAAAAGTGTTTCTTAATAATCATGACAGGTTTTTAAGTTTTATTACTTTTTTCTGCATTTATCTGGATAATCTTATGACAATTTTTTTTATTCTGTTCATTTGGTAAATTAAATAGGTAAATGCCTAAATTTGAAAACAATCTTACACTCTGGAATACCCAAGTTTGTTGTGATCAATTATCATATACATAAATATATTCTCTATATAAATATATAATATATACAAAAATAGAATTTGATTTGGCAGTATTTTGTCAAAGATTTTTGCTTCTATTGTTATGTGAAAGATTAATCTGTAATTTTTCTTTCTTGTAGTAATCTTTGAAAAGTTTTGAGATTGAGTTTATGTTAGCCTATAAATAGAGGCAGAATGTTCATTCCATTATTCTGGAAGAGTTTGTACAAGATTGGTATAATTTATTCTTTAAATATTCAGAAGAATTCACCCAAGAAAGCCATCTGGGTTTTTGTTGTGGGAAGGTTTTAATAAAGGTTTCAAATTTATTATTAGATACTAGACTATTCAGAGACTAATTTCTTTTCCTGTCAAGCTTTATAATTTGTATTTCTCAAGGAATTTGCCCATTTTATTCAAATTTTGTATATTAGCTAATTAAGCTAATACCCAATACCACAATTAAACTAATTAACACATTCATCACCTCACAAAGTTACTATTTTCTTCTCTTTCTTCCTAATCTCCTTCTCCTTCTCCACTTTTTCCTTGTCCTTCTTCACCTAATTCTCCTCATCCTCCTTCTCCCCTTCTTTGCAGTGAAAACACATCTACTTACTTTCTTAGCAAATATCAAATATACAATATAGTATTGTTAACCATAGCCTTGTTAAACTTGCATAAGTGAAAATTTGTGCCCCTTGACCAACATCTCTCCATTTCCCCCATCCTTGTTCCCTGACAACCCACAATTGTACTCTCTGCTTCTACATGGTTTACTATTTTAGATTCCAAATGTGAGATCCTGCAGTATTTGTCTTTTTATACCTGGCTTATTTCACTTAGCTTGATGTCCTTCAGGTTCATCCATGTTGTCACAACTGATGAGATTTTTTTAACAGCTAAATAATATTCCACTATACATGCATATAAAAGATAGATAGATAGATAGATAGATAGATAGATAGATAGATAGATTTTCTTTATTTATTTCTTTTCACCCTTTCATGAGTATTTAAGGGGTTTTTTTTGTTTGTTTTTAATATCTTGGCTATTGTGAAAAAGGCTGCAAGTACCATGGGAGTGAATTATCTCTTTTAAGATACTGATTTCTGCTCGTGTGTGTGTGTGTGTGTGTGTGTGTGTGTGTGTGTATTCAGACTCTCTCTCTCTCTCTCTCTCTCTTTCTCTCTCTCTCTCTATATATATATATTCAGAAATAGGACTGCTGGGTGTTTTTTTTTTTAGGAACGGCTATACTGTTTTAAAAAATGGTTGCACCAATTTACATTCCCACTAACAGTGTACAAAGGTTTCCTTTTCTCCATATCCTTGCCAATATATATTATCTTTTGTCTTTTTTGACAGCAACAGATGTCAGGTGAGTTAAAATGAGTTTGGAAGTGTTTACGCTTTTTTTGTTTTTTAGAGAAGTTTAAGAAGGATTGGCTTTAATTATTATTTGAATATTTGATAAGAATTCACCCGTTCTTTGTTGGAAGATTTTGGATCACTGACTCAATCTGTTTATTCATTATTGGTCTGTTCAGGCTTTCTATTTCTTCTTGGTTATTGTGCATTCCTAAGAATGTATTCATTTCTTCTTGGTTATCTAATTTTTTGGTGTATAATTATTCATAATAGACTCATGATTCATTTTATTTCCGAGTTATTCTTTGTAATGTCTTCTCTTTCACTTTGGATTTTATTTGAGCTTTCTCTCTTTTTTTCTTAGTTTACTTAAGAGTTTGTCAGTTTTCTTTATCTTTCATTTATCTTTTTTATTGATGTTTTCTACTTTTTTCTATTCTCTATTTCATTTATTTCTGTTCTAATTTTATTATTTTGTTGTTTCTGTCAATATTTGGCATAGTTTGTTTTTGGGTAGTCTTTCTCCTTTTTAAAATGTAGACATTTATCATTGTAAACTTTTCTCTTATTGTTGTCTTTGCTGTACCTCATAAGGTTTGATATGTTGTATTTTCATTTTTATTTGTCTTAAGATATTTTTTAAACTTATCTTTGATTTCCTCTTTGACCCAATTATTGTTCAAGACTGTGTTGTTTAGTTTCCATTATTTGTAAAAGTTCTTATTTTCTTATTGTTACTGATTTCTAGTTGCATTTGATTGTGTTCAGGAAATATACTCATCATGATTTTAGTCTTCTATATTTGTTGACTTGTTTGTAACCTAACATGTCATCTATCTTGAAGAATGTTCTATATGCAATTGAGAAAAGTAAGTATTCTTCTGTTGTTGAGTTTATAGTACTGTATATGTCTATTAGGTCCATTTGTACAAATCAGCTGTTTATTGACTTTTCAGCCTGAATATTCTATGTTATTAAAAGAGAGGTGTTAAAGTGACACCCATTTTAATTTCTGTTATTTATAATTGTGTTTTATCTCACGTTTTCTGAAAGAGGTATTTTTAGTGGTTTGTCAATTCTAGTCCTACTTTGAAAAATTATTTTTGTTTTGGTTTTCCTTTTTTATATTTATTTTCTATGTCATTGCTTTTTCTCCATTATGTTTGTCATACTTTATAGTTTTTTTGAGTTTGCGTTGATTTTTGTGTTTGCTTGGTCTGGATTCTTAAATAGAAACTTTGAATCACTCGATTTTCAGCCTTATAAAAAAAATCTATATATATATATATATATAAAACCTTTGGATTAAAAAAAAGTGAGTTCTTTCATTTCCACAAAATATGTTTGAGAGTTATACTCTTAGGGCCAGAGAAACACACTATGATAAATAACAATCTTTTGAATTACAATCGAAATTTTATTATAGACCAGCTCTAATGGTAAATGTTTTACTTTTACTTGAAAAGAATATCATGATTGGGTATGAAATTATAAATAAATATGACAGTTTGGGGTTTTTTTTTTGAGTTGGAGTTTCACTCTGTCGCCCAGACTGGAGTGCAGTGGCATGCTCCCGGCCACCGCAGCCTCGACCTGCTGGACTCGGGTGATCCTTCCGCTTCAGCCTTCCAAGTAGCCGGAACTACAGGCACGTGCTAC
>CAUYQG010084640.1:0-14189 GCA_963574415.1 Tarsius wallacei | reverse complement strand
TAGCAGGGCTCGGTGTCTCAGCCTGTAATCCCGCGCCTTGGGAGGCTGAGGTGAGTGGATTGCCTGAGCCCGCGGGTTCGAGACCCGCCAGGGCAACTTGGCGAGACCTCATCTCTACAATAAATCAAAAAATTAGCCGGGCGTGGTAGCGCAGGCCTGTAGTTCCAGCTACTTGGAAGGCTGAGGCGGAAGGATCGCCAGAGCTCAGCAGCTCGAGGCTGCGGTGGCCGGGAGCGGCCACTGCACTCCAGTCTGGGCGATGGAGTGAGACTCCAACTCAAAAAAAAAGAAAAAAAAAAAGTCTACTAACTTAAAAATTTTAAAAAAGGATAATTCAGGTGGAGGCAAATTTTTGTCTGAAGGCAGATCCATTGCAGGCTTTGTACAGGCTCCTCCATTAATGTCTTAGTAGGTTTCGCATTAGGAATTCTCAGCAATTAGGCAATAGAGAAAATGTACATCTTAACATTTTTCAAAAACAATACTTGAAAGCCAAAATGAGTGAAGCAAAAAAGGACTCTCTGGATCAGGAATGAGCAAACTACAGGCCTTAAACTGCCAATTGTTTATGTAAATAAAGTTTTTTTGGAAGTCAGTCAAGCCTATGAATCTCCATATTGCCCATGGCTGCTTTTGAGGAGCAACTGCAGTTGAGGAGTAGCCATTGAGGCTATATGACCCATAAGCCTAAAACATTTATCTAGCGCTTTGCAGAAAATATTTGTTGACCCTTGCTCTAGTTTTTATGACCGAGTATAGCATTCATGAGGTTCCTTCATGTTCTAAAAAAAATCACACTGAGATATGACAACCTTCTCTAAAAACAACAACAACAAAAACAATAAAACTCAATCCTTGACTAGATCTCTGGAAGAATATAAGATTGAGAGATCAACAACAACAACAACAACAACAACAAAACTCAATCCTTGGTTAGATGTCTAGAAGAATATGAGATTGGGAGATATTATTATGAAGTTTTTTCAATCTCATCTTCAAAGGCAATATAGTATGCATACTGATTCATTAAAATAACTCATTTGTGAAACAGACTGAACAACATTGTACACTACATATTTTATTTATACTTTATCACATTTGATACACTTAACTCCCATAGTAAATCTACAGCGGGATATTTTAATAAAATCTGTCATTAAAGAAGTATCAACAGCCCGGCTCGGTGGCTCAGCCTGTAATCCCATGCTTTGGGAGGCTGAGGTGAGTGGATTGCCTAAGCCCGCAGGTTCGAGACCCGCCTGGACAGGTGAGACCTCATCTCTACAATAAATCAAAAAATTAGCCGGGCGTGGTAGCGCGCGCCTGTAGTTCCAGCTACTTGGAAGGCTGAGGCGGAAGGGTCGCCGGAGCCCAGCGGGTGGAAGCTGCGGTGGCTGGGAGTGGCCACTGCACTCCAGTCTGGGTGACAGAGTGAGACTCCAACTCAAAAAAAAAAAAAAAATTATCAACCATTAAAGATAAAAAATTAAAATCTGAAGTATTTGTTTTTGCTTTACTAGAAGCAACATCAAACTCTTGCTGCCTAAGTAAAGTACTTATATGCCATAGCAACATTGTTGGAAGAACATAGGAAGAAATACATATCTAACTATGTAAGTATATGCCTATATAAACAAATACTACAAAAACATTACTATTTATGATGTAGAAACCATAATAATATCTGGTAACATAAATGGCTGAACTGAGATTATTTTTGAGCATGCTTCAAAGAAATAGAGAAGACAATCTAATAATATTTAGAATAGCTAATGTTATCTACACTTCCTCACAAAGAAGAACAAGATAAAAATAAAATGAGACTAGACAAATTCTCACCCTACACTACCCACAATCCTTGTATATTCTCTCTTAATTTCTGAAAGAACAAAAGTCCAAAATGAAGTTGATATAGCCAAAAAGTAGCCATTTTAACACCGCTTAGATTTGTCATTTCTTTTAGCAGTTCACTTTAATTTAATTAAGAACCAGTTTCCTGGAGATGATAGCTATTGATAATTGTCTTACAACTCCCCTCAAGCCTGCTTTGTGCTGATCACTTTTCTTTTCCAAGTATTTTTCTTCAGCCATAAAGAACCAAGATGACCTAATCTATTGTGATCAGCCTCCTGTGGCAGACTACCAGCTCACCACCTAGAGTCATAAAATGTGTCACTCTGACATCAAGGCACAAGACCTCTGTTATCAACACCCAAGAATGCAGTTGCTGGAAATTTTTCTCCACTGGCTCCTGCTCCCTTATAGAAATCTTAAATACATACTTCCCTTAGACCCTACACCACGTTCCTTTAGTGTTGGTCCCTTCCCAGTCCCTTTCTCTGGGAAGTGAATAAACTCTTTTGCTTTACTTCCACAATTCTTTGTTTTATTCCCATGGCATCAACCTGTCCCCCTGACCTAACAATTTCCATTATATCTGTCAGTCGCCTCTTAAACTTGACATTAAAAACGAAGAACCAAAACAGTTGGCTAAAAATAAATGAATGAGATCAAACTTTCAAGGAATTCAGAAAAATTGGGGTAATTTAATCTTAAATTGGAGAGAGAATTAAAGACACTGCCTGATTAGCTGCTCTCCAAATGCACAGGAACTGTCACATCGTAGCAGTTGATAGACAATTAGGCATATTAGTCATCTGATTAGTTTAGAATGGAGGGAAATTCTGAGTGGCTTCATCATGAAGTGATTAAATTGCATATTTCTCTTCTAACTCTAATTTGCAAAGGAGAGTTAAGTCCCATATCAGCTTTAGACTGAATAGTTTATGCTTATTTTTAACCCATATATAATTGGCAAGAGTGTCTTCTATGGTTTTAAAATGGAAGTTATTTAACTAATGAAAAAAATACCTAATTTTGTTTGTGTGTGTGTGTGTGTGTGTGTGTGTGTGTGTGTGTTGAGTCGGAGGTCTCATTCTGTTTCCCAGGCTGTAGTACAGTGGCACGATCAACGATCATGGCTCACTGTAGCCTTGACCTACTGGGCTCAGGAGATCCTTCATCTCAGTCTCCTGAGTGGCTTGGACTACAGGTGTGCACCACGACATAAAGTTTTTTTTATTTTTATTTTTACTTTTTTTAGAGATGAGGTTTTGTTATGCTGCACAACCAGGTCTCAAACTCCTGGGCTCAAACCATCCTCCCACCTCAGCCTCCAAAAGCACTGGAATTATAGGCGTGAGCCACTGCACATGACTTGCAAAAAAAAAACAACAACAAAAAACCTAATCTTAAAGATAGGAGTAACTAGAGAGATTTTAAAAGCTATCAGTGTAGTTCTTATCAATTCTATATAAAAACATACACAGTTGTACAAAGATACTATTTTTGTACGAGAGCACAGCAGGTTAATTTTTCTGGGAAAAAAAGATTTCAACTCAGACTACAATGTTCCTTCGAGAATATAATAATGATAAAACTAGCCAACCTTCAAAGACTTACCTTTTACCAAAGTTAATCTCTCTTTATGAATTTAGATGAAAGCTAATAACTATTTTAGACTAATTCATGCCATACAAAACCCTTTCTTTGTGTTTTAATAAAAATGCAATTTTATAATATAGTATTCTTCTGCCTTGTAGAGATGGAAAAAAATGGAAGTCATTTGTATCTGGAAACTCAAGTTTAATTACTATAGCCTTGTTTTGCATGAGGTTAATTAGTTTTTTCATTGGTAGGACAGTTATTCTGTATTTTAGAACACTTTTTAAAATTGTTTGAGAGACGAAGCAAATATCAGTAGAATCTACATTTGTTTTCATATAATTGGCACTATTCTAAGCTCTGTTTTTTTCTTTTAATAATTAATAAAAATAAAATTACAAAAAAAGTCAAGGTAGTATATAAAGCATTGAGAATATTAAATATTACCGGCATCCATTGGGTTGCAAAATGTTGAGTTAAAACTTTAAATACTTCAAGAAGATATTTACTGAAGTGGTTTTTAAAATAACTTTAAACTTTAATGTCTAACTGAGATATTTTAGCAGTTATTATTATAACACACACATTTTACTTTTAAAATCTGAACTATTAAAAGGAAACCAAATCTGGCGTGCAGTATTAATTTCTTAAGGTTTAACCTAGACTGAGATCTCTGATCATCAGGTGAACATCTTGATTGTATTCTTGTTCTTTGGCATCTAGAGAATATGTTTGTTTTATTTTTAAATCACCCAATAAAACTTAAAATAGTCCTATAGTCCTTTGTTTATTGCCTGTTTTTATGAAACAAATACAGGGTTCTGTTTTCTCATATTTTTAGTCGTGTGGGTTTTTGAGGGGAAGAGAGGGAAATTTCAGATCTAAGTCACTCCTCAGACTCTCCCTCACCTTGAATAAACAGCAACGTGCTCCATTACGAGATGGTTGCAGAGGATGTCCTTAGTTTATCTGCACCCTGATTTAGATAAAGGTCACCCTCTAGTGGGGTTGATACGTATTTCAGTATCAATCCTCACTTATGGAAAAGATACACCCCATTCCTTGCCTTGGAGCAGCAAAAAAGATTGATTTTGAAAACCAAATGCAAGTCTAGGGTTCAGGGATTTTTTTATCTGGGTGTCAAAGATGAAGGGGCACAGGTTATTGTACTTAGTCCCAAGAAACTGGGATTAAGAAATTTAAAGACCCACTAACCTTACTAATGTTGCATTAAAGCTACTTGTGAATGTCTTAATGTGACTTTAAATGACAGTAAAAAAAAATAGATAGCCTGGTCCTAATTTTAAAAATGGGGGAATAGAAAGAAACGGTCATTCTCTGAGTAACACAGTTTTGCAACATCTAGATTCTTTCTAGAACCTTTAGATGCAATTTCTAATATGCCTGCATATATTATAGGTGTCATGTGGATTCCCATGAAATTAAGCCATTAGAAGATGAGAGCTGTTTTAAAAAATTAAATATAGGCCAAATAATATCCCTACTATTTACTGAACACTTGCCTGGGGGCTTTTTTGTGTATTATTTTAGTTGTATAATGACAATAGAAAAGAAGGTAAAAGATAACTATGATGTATACATTATTATTATTACTATTACTATTGTTATATTATGGACAAGAAAATGGATGCTCAGAACAACAGCTCTCACACTTCAGCATGCATCAGTATAAACTAGAAAGCTAGTTAAAACAAAAATTTGAAGATGGAGCCGGAGAGTCTGCATTTCTAGCAAGATCCCAAGTGGTATTGGTGCTGATTGCCTGGGGACCACACTTTGGAAATCACTGCACAATGTTAGGATGCATATATGACTTTTGCTATGGAAATTCCTTCAGTGTGAGTATGATGAGCAGCACATAGCAGTAGCTTAATATATTTTACTTTTCTGCTCTTGAAGAGCATAACATGGTAACTATGTAGGCCTAGCAGAGTTAAAGATACAATGATCATAAAGACACAATCACTGAATAATTGCAGAGGCTTGGCATCCAGGAATCTAAAACAAACACCCCCCCACACACACATACTCCTTATTTCTGGATCTAACTTTCTAATTCTCTACCTGGTTGGCAACAAGTTGGAAGGAGTTCGTTAAAGGATGTAACATCCTACAGGAACATTCGTAATGACCCTGAGTACAGATTAGTAGTTCTCAAAATTCAGTGTGTACCTGTATTTGGGCCCTGTGGATTTTTATTCAGCAGTTCTGGATTGGGGGGTGAATAATCTGTGTAACCAACACCTTAGATGATTGTGTTGCTGATGGTATTCCAACATTATTTGAGACATGCTGTCTTAAAACATCCAACAGATGTCTGTTTGCTTCTGGCATGAGAAAAACACAGTAACAATGACAATAATAGCAAAATAACCTTTTCTATTAGGGATCCAATTTCTTGCCAAATCTTGGTTCAGAGCATGCCAGAGCTATGAAAGCCTTCTGAGTCAAGTGCAAAAAAGAACTATAAGTGTACAGTTATACTAGGTGCTTGTCATTTTGATTACACTGCATCCAATCACACCTTTGACTTGGGTAGATTGTCAAGACAGGTGAGAGGCAAAACCCTATTCCTGATCTTTCTGTCCACTTCCAGTAGCCCAGCAACTAGGGAACTGAAGGTGATCTAATTTGGACAATCAGATGTTCTCACCTGGGAGTTTAAATCTTGAGGGAGTGAAACATATCCAGTGTACTGGAAACTGGAGTGAAGTAGAGAGTATAGTGGTGAATCTAAAAGTGACGGAGATGGCTAAAGCTCATCATGGCAAGAGTAGGCAATGATTAGCTAGCATGAATGGTTAAGTGGTACATCCTAAGCAGATTGCATTTGGTGAGTTATCCTTCTCTTGTTTTCTGTCATGACTTGGTGACCCAGCATTCACACAGATTCTCTGAGTGTTCAGTACCTTGCCAATACATTCTCATATTTCCTAACTTCTGATCCCCAGGCTGAAGAGATAGGCTCATATTATTCAAATGAAGTTGCCTGATCTATTTTAATTTTATATGTGACCTTTCTACTGATGTCACTTGTGGGGAAATAATTTAATCTTTCGAGCCTCAGTTTGCTCAGCTGTAAAATTAAGAAGGAAGAAGCAATGATCTCTATGTCATTTCTCAGTCTTTAAGAAATATCCTATTTAGCCTCATAATTGCCCTTGGATGGGAGCTATGACTGTGAAGAAAAGAGGATCAGATTTATTATCTAGTCCTTTTCTTCAGAGGTAGAAATGGAATTTAGGTAAATGAAAGGATCAACCTGGAAGTTTCAGAGCCTGCTTCCATCTCTTCTTATAAGCTCAACTTAGTGGCAGCTAAATAATCTAATAAACGCCTAAGAGGGAAAAGGATTTCCCAACTGACAAAGAAACCTCTTGTCTCTTCATCTAATACCAAACCCTAAGCCTGCAAAAAATAGGGGTGACTCCAATGGTTCTTTTTGCACAGAATACAGCAGTAGCAACTAAAGAGAAAAATCTACTTTTTCATAGAACACAGGGTAACAAAGTGTGCTTAGATGGAACTATTTTTGACCGAAAAAAGCCCAAGTGAAATATGAACCAGTACCTGAAAATGAAAGGTAAGACTATTCCTATTAAATTCTTTGAAAGCATTTCAGTTCCTGGATTTTGGAAAATAAAATATATCAATTTGGGGCTTACTCTGTGTTCACTGCTTCTTGTCTAGCTTTCACCCTCTATTAAGAAGGCTTTTGTCTAAGATCTCTTCTTATTTGCTGGCTTAATATTCACCTTATAAATATCTATTGTCAAATGTTGCCTATTCACATGATAATTTTCAGCATCACAAAGACTGTCACAGGGAGAGCTAAAGTGGCAACAAAACCGATGAAAAGCAAGCATAAAATGCACTTTAAAATGACTTTCCAGTGTTTCAGGTGCTCATAGAACTGTTTATGCTGTTCCCTTGATCAAAGGCCATCAATCACTCCCCACCACTCAAATTGCTTTTGGCACGTGATATGCTGAAATTGCCTTGACCAACTACCTTATCCATCTGTGTGTTTATTCAAATGCTAAGTACTTACTGAGACTTTATGGCATGCGAATCACCTGGTTTATTATTTTCTTTACTTCTTCCAGCCTCCCTACCATCCCAGACACAGAACATGGTGACTTCTTTACCATGCCTCCCTCCACTTTACCATGCTTTTCTCTTTCTTTTTATCTTTGACCATCTCAGTTCTTCATACGCAGATCCATGCGACCTACTCCAGAAATCCCCCTTCACTGTTACAACTGTAATGATTTTTCCCCCAATGATAGTGCCTGTAATTGCATTATAATGAAGTAGGCTATATTCTGAGTTGTATCATACTTACTTCCATATATTTTTAAATCTCTGAATCTGGTTTATAAACCAGAAAGTCTAGGCTTAGCACATGACTTGCAAATGGTAGCTTCAAAATCTGTTTCATAACTGTCTCAGAAAATCATTTCCATTGAGGCTAAGGCAAAAATCACATAAACTGCCCCCCATAACTGATTATGTAATTTCTCTGTATCTTAATTCCCTCAATACACACAACATAGCCTTATTTTCTTATTTTTTGTCTTCTATCAAAAGTGATGATAGAATTATAAACTCAATTCCTAAAAAAAATCATCTAAGGAAAGTTATGAGTGTTATCCATGAAAGTAAAGATAACATATTACACCCATTTTTTAAAAAGAAAATACTAAAAGTCAGGGTCATAGAAACCAACACCCTTCTATGTACTTTATTTTTTGGTCTAAACAATTGCTTGAATAAATCTTTTCAGAATCTCTCTTAAAAAGTCTACTAACAAAAATCGGATGTGACAATATTATGTTTAATTTCATTTAGTATTTTAGTGATATAATTTCTAGTTTCTGTACTATTAAATTCTATAAAGGTTTTCTGTGGGTGGCGAGGGATGTGGGGAGGTAAACCAGAGGAACAACTTAAACACAATGTCACTGATCTTTGTGGGTCTGGGAAAATCAATGATAGCGTTGAAAAATTGAGATAGTTCTACTATTACAAATGAGGAAAAAAAAGAGATCCTTTATTTGTATGCTAGTTACTTCTATGTATACTTCAAGCAAGAATCTAGTATTGATTATAAAAGGGAATAGTTTTTGAATAAATTAAGAGTCAATATTTTTAACATCTAGAATGTATTCATTAGAAAAAAATCATTTCAGACTCTTGTAATTTCTTTCAAGAGGATTGGTAGATTGTGGATAAAGATCTTGAGGTGGGTACAGCATATGAGGGAGGAAAGTATGAGTCGAGGAAAGTACAAGTTCATCTTTAGAAGGGAGGAGACCACATGTCATCAATGTCTTAGGAAGGAGAATCACTTGATGGATTTTTTAATGTGGCCTTTGGGCTCTTTTCTGATGCCTATTATTATAACATGAAAGAATGAAATCATGCCTATTTTAACAAAATGCATATATGATTTCACTTAATTTCATCTATTAGTCTTTCAGTTGCATTATAATGATCTATCTCCATGGCATACTATTTTGTAAACTTTATTTTACTGCAAGTGCCAAAAAAATTAATTGGATTCAATTTTACAAGGAATTAATATTCTTTGGTTATAGATGATCTGGAACCCTGTTAACTCTTTGACCTTTCTTGTTCATTCTTTATACTTCCTTCCTTCCTTCCTTCCTTCCTTCCTTCCTTCCTTCCTTCCATTCATCCATCCATCCATCCATCCATCCATCCATCCATCCATCCATCCACACAAAGGACTTTCTCACCACAAAGACTTTGCATTTGTTGTTTCATTTACCTGGAATGCTCTTCTTTTCATAGTCACACGGATGGTACTTCTCCCTCACCATATTAATGTCTCTGCTAAAATACCCCCTTAATAGAGAGCCACTCTTATAAAATCAGGTCCTCCTTTCACCCCTGATTTGCCCTGTCTTACATAAGTTGCCTTATTCTTCTTTTGCCAATACCAACTTTTTTTTTTTAATGTTTATTTTCTGTCTCTTTCCCCTTGAACATAAGCTGCAGTAGGGCAGTGGCTGATTTATTCACTGCGATGTCCTCAGCACCTGAAACAGTCCTACAGTAGCATACAGAAGTTAGTCAATGAGCATTTGTTGAATAAAAGTATTTTTTTAACCTGTACCTGTTGATAAGGCAACTAAGTATCATGGGTTCATTTATCTAGTTACATTTGTAAAAGAATGGAATATGTATTGGGATATTTTGAGTAATATGAACCTACTAGTGACTAGTTCATAGTGAGACAACACATGACTTTGTGAGGGGGAAGAATGTAGGACCATGAGAGCTCAGAGGAATAAAACATTGTATCATAAGAGTTCAAGGATGTCCATACAGTAGTTAATTTCAGTCTTAATATTCTGTTTGTTGTTTCCAAAATTTCAGAAGATCAGGAGGTAATAAGAAAAGTGAAGTTTCTGAGTGAGGACAGTACCTAATCCTGATTTGTACCCCACATCTTTAAAATAAAATAAAGAAAAAGAAATAAATTTAAAAGTGTTCAAAAAAATTAAAAGTTAGCGTGGTTGGTACTTTGTAGAATAAATTGATGTACTGAAAGATAAAAAAGTGATATCACTTTACCTAAATCCATTCTTAAGAATTTAGTCCTTGGATAAAATACTAATAGAGTAATCTTACTTTTCAGACCAAAATATTAACTAGGGACACCAATTCTATTTATTAACAGGGATTATAAAGCCCAATGCCTTAAATTTGGGATATATGCTTTATAAAAACAACAAACTAATGTTATGTGATTCTGTATTTAATTTCTTAAGCTTAAATTTAATAACTTTAAGCTTCATATATTTTGTGAACCTTCAAATATTCAGGGACAAACAACCAAATTTCTCACTGTAATTTATATAATGTCTAAAAAAAGAAAAAAAATGAGATAATGTCTAAAAAAAGAAAAAAATGAGATAATATATGTCATTATACACACACACACACACACACACAGAGATTTTAAAAATCTACTTGTATAACTCTAATGAGAACATCATACTGCAATCTATGTTGTATTTGGGAGTATTTTAAAGACCCGAGTAGCTAGTGCCTGTCACTTGGTCAGCCAGGACAATGATGAAAACCTGGAACCCAGGTGACCATGGATCCCCATGAATAAGTCCCCTGCTAGTGTTCTGAGGCATGCAGAAAGGCCAAATACAGACAAAGGCTTACTTAAGTTCCTTGGTCAGGTGCACTGCAATTAATATAAATTAGTGATAATATACAACTTCAAACAGCTACAAGAAGAATGTTGAATGTTCCCAAAACAAAGATAAATGAGATGACAGGTCTGATCACTTGTGTTACATGTATTGAAACATTACCATGAATCCCATAAATGTGTGCAATGAATATTTGTCAATTAACAAAATTTTTAATAAAAATTCACATTTTCATCAAGGGGGAAAAAAAAAACCTCTTTATTCCTCACTGGCAGCAAATGGGTGGATACGTTTCTACAGGTATTCAATCAAAATCCAATGGCTTTAAATAGCAATAAAAGGTTCCTATCTCTGGGAAAACAAACCAACACGAGTCACTAAGAGAGACACTGTCAAGGAGTTAACATTGGGGAGGAACCAACTAACTCCACTCTTTTGGATTCTGCTGGTTTCACTTCACATTTGGATAGTACACTATATGTATTGATGATCTGAGTAGCAAGCCATGAGGCTGTTCCTGCAGACTGTTCCACAACTAGAGCCTTAAATAAACTCGGTAAAGCCAAAACCCAAATGACAGTGGCATTTTGTCTGATTCCTAGTAGCATTCACTGTTGAACACGCTGTGGAAAACTTTGTAGAGAAGTGTGCCTACATGAAAAGGAGTTAAGCTACAGAGCGCTGCATTGAGTCTTGCCTGCTAATTCAATATCTGTTTTTCCAAATATCCTCATGCCCAACATATGAAGTTGGCAAGAGTTGCTTTCAGTTGGATGCATTTTTCAGTGTGCTCTTCAGTGTGATCCATTGTGCAAAATCCGGACCTTCAGATCAAGTTTGAGATTTTTTAAAACAAGAAACTTGCAAAAGTATTATGACAAAATAGCTTTTTTGTCAGGGACAGTGTTATATTTAAGTACAGCAAGCATAGACATAATTGTCCTTTCACTTCATCTGCTTTCAGCTTTCCACGGAAAGACTAACAGGAAATATAACCATAGGTAATACATATAAATATAATACCAATTTAGCCAATTATTGTTCATCTGAGTGATTATATAACATGGGCTTTATGGAGAAATAAAACAACATGGCAAAACTGAAACAGCTGGCCCATAAGGCACTGTCACATGTGCTCCCCTAATTGTGTGGAGATAACCATAGCACAATCAAAATAATGTTAAGTTTACCATCTTTCTTTACACTTCAATAATAAATACCTGTTAGGAATCCGAAATGTGCCAGTTTTCCTTGAACTGTATGGTATTAACAATTGTCACATTTCGTTTTCCCATATCTGTGTCATGTCAAATTCTACCTCCTGCAGTGTCATATTTTTTCTCTTGCCCCGTGGAGTATTTCCATGCTAGTCAGTGGGTCGTATTTTGGCAGGCTCTGACACCGCCAAAGGGAATCTCTTTTAGTGCTGCACCAAACACACACCCCACTCGAGCCTCTGGCCTTCGGCCCCATCATGAAAAGGTCAGGGGCTATCTTTCAGACTATGAACTGCCATTTATCTTTCTCATCACAAGAAAAGTCAAATATAGAACACGTTGGAAGTGTTTAAAGTACACTGAAGTAAGTCTGTCTGGCCTAACAAGTTTGGTGAGGTTGGAAGCAGAGAGAAGAAAGAGTGACGAAATGGAAGGCACAGCAAGAAGACCCATGATTACCCATTTTACCTGTGACAAAATCAAAGACCTATTACATTCTCCAGTCAATTGTTCCCAGCTGTGGTAAGGCCTGCAGTAAGGCCGGATGAGCTCTCTGTATCACTGATCGGTGTAAAAAGTTCATCGCCTTAGACAGATTGAATGTACCACTGTGAATGTGTAATATGCTCAACCTGCGTGACTGAACAGTGTTGTAAGGGTCTAGTTCTTCTTTTCCAAAAAGGGAAGAATACTTTAATGACTGAAATAGTGAAGGAGCTTTGTGTGTGGAGATATCAGCTGTGAAATGTGGTCCTATATAGATGCATTTCCTTTACCTCTCTAGATTTAATTTGAGGTAAAGTAGTTAACCTCCCCAAAGTAGTGACTGACCGAGGTGAGAGACCTGGCAAGAAGTCCATCCCATGAGGCACAGGATTTCATCACTGACATTGTTTAGGTCTATCAGCACAGAGTGAAAATAAAAAGCGCCGTAAATTTTAGTTGATATTATTATTACTCAGTAGGCAGTGCACCTTCTTGTTAGCTGAACCCAGGGATAGCGTCCACTGACCGACCCCCACCCCCCAGCACCCCCAGGTCTCTAAACAGTCACTGAGCTTCAGTTCTCTGATTTGCATATGACAATTTCAGTATCTCCCCCAACTACCTCACAGAATTGTGAGGATCAAAGGTGATAATGGGTGAGAAAGTGTTCTGTAATTGTCAAGCAAATTGCAGAACTGAAGCCCGTGATTATCTGAGGTGTGGAGCAGAGTGAGTGTGACAGAAAATTGAAACGCACTGGTGATCTCTTAACCCCATTTTTGCTCTTGGTTTAGAATCAACCCACAAGTGTTGCAGAAAGTGGGGATGTAACAATGAAATGAGACTTACTCGTTTGACAGTCAGCTTCTTCATTCTTTTGGTTTATTCTAAGCAGTTTCTTACCCTTGGCATGGTTGACATTTTAGACCACATAATATTTTGCTGTAAGGGCTGTCCTATACATTGTAGGCTTAGTGACATCTCTGGTCTCTACCTTAAGATAGCACATTCCTTCCCAAGTTATGACAACCCGAACGGTCTCCAAACTTTGCCTGCAGTCCCCCTGAGAAGGCAAAATCACCCTAGGTTTAAAACAACCATTCTAATGTACTTTAGAATTTTGGAAAAAGGGAGGCAAGAACAGAGGTATTGAAGTAAAGGAAGCCAGAAAATTTTCCAAGTATTTGTTTTCAATTTTTCTTTTCAAAAGGCAACTAATTCTGCACTTTTAAACTGCTTATATGGAGTTGAATTTGACCTTGAATGAGAATTAGCATTTTAATATACCATTAAGTGATAGTGATTCCACTGGGCTCAATATGAAAATCACTCAGAGATAGTAATATCCCCATCTAGAGTCTCCGCGTAGGTGTTACAAAGTGATGTTTCATACATACGATAGACCATAGGCATTTTGTGAGCAAACAGCTCTCATTGTTCCATTTTTATTTGGTTCATATAGTCTACACCCTTTACATGAAAATTGTGGCAAAGAGTGACTTAGATCATCGCGACTAAACAGCGACTGTACGTTATTACGCTGTTTCTGGCACATATTCTCCTCTTAATTCTATTCTTTTCCCTTCCTGCTTCATATCTTAGTTGTCAGATATTGGAGTTAATGAGCTAATGAGAACTGAACCGACTTATAAAAAGCTCACATGCGCAGTAACCTGGATGGAATTAGAGTTTATAATACTGAGTGATCTTTCACAGAAACAAAGATCTGAGTACCACATGTTCTCACTCATAAGTGGACCTTAAACAACTACCGTAATACTATAAGAAAGTGATTGAGAGTAGTGGGAAACTATGGGGGGTGGGG